>JALAZF010000144.1:5115000-5412500 GCA_022829125.1 Lathyrus tuberosus | reverse complement strand
GCCTATAGTGCAATTGTTCTGAGTCTTGGTGATAAGGTTCTCAGGCAGGTTTCGAAATAGACGATGGCAGCTGGTGTTTGGCTGAAACTCGAAAGATTGTATATGACAAAATCCTTAGTGAATCGTTTGTACTTACAGCAAGCTTTGTATTCATTCAAGATGACTGAAGATAAAGCGTTAACGGAGCAGCTGGATGTGTTCGGCAAGCTGATTCTTGATCTTGAAAATATTGATGTTACCCTCAATGATGAAGATCAAGCGTTGTTATTGTTGTGTTCTTTACATAAGTAACCTCTTAGGAAGAAACCTTATTTCTTATGCCACGGTCAGTTGTATCAACAAAGAATGAAGAAGGCCTTTGACAAAAAGGTTCGACCTCGCATCTTCAGGAAAGGAGACCTTGTGCTCAAGAAGATACAATCATTTCTCACTGATTCTCGGGGCAAATGGACTCCGAATTATGATGGGCCCTATGTGGTCACGAAAGCTTTCTCAGGCGGTGCCTTGAGACTTGCAACCATGGACGGAGAAGAATTTGCCTACCCCACGAATGTTGATGTAGTCAAGAAATACTTCGCCTAAACTAAAAAAAAAAACGTCTCGGTGGATTGAAAATCCGAAAGGGCGGTCCAGGCAAAAGTTAGAGACATGAAAAAATCATCCCGATGGATTGGAAATCTCATAGTACAATCCAGGAAAAAATTAGGGATAATGGCAAGTAACTATGTCAATAGAGGTAAGTCCCTCAGCAGCAGTTACATCATCCATCGGAGGAAAACTCTAGTCAAGGTCATCTTCGACAGAAGCTCAGGATGTCCCGAATTCAAAGTTGGTAGAAGGATAATGGTCGTTATGTTTCAACGTAGCCCTTTTCCCTGTAAATTACCATTTTCAAACTTTGTATATACTCTTTGGAATCACGCGTTTGTCCGATCTCCATCTTATCAATAAAATTTGAGCCCTTGTGCTTTTGTTTGTAATTCTTATTTGTTTTAGCCTTACAGAATGGCGTTTTAACATGATTAGCGATTCTTGAAATGAAACAAAAATGAATTTACTTGTTAAAACTTTTTCTGCTTTTTAATTAAAGATGGCAATTGCTTTTGACTGTTGAACATCGGAAGAACGTCGATTGCGTCTCCAAAGGCGTTTGAATTTCAAAGTGCAGAATCAAAGTACTCCTTCTAGGCCAGTACGCCTGAACGAAGGATCAACTGTATGAGATGTGGTTTTCCCATATGATACCCTCGGCCGAGTTCTTATCTCCTAAGCCCGATCAACGGTATTCCCCGCAGGGACTATTTCTCCTAAGAAAGGTAGAATTGCTACTCTTTTTTTTGACCAACGGTACTTCTTCGCCCCGCGATGGCCGAGTATCCAGCCGTGTTCACTCGTCAGTCTGTATGTCGCGTCAGTTTTGTCAGCATATACATACATACATACATCATGCATTTGATTTGCATTCACATTTCATATTGCATCACTATCACTCTAGTCGGTCTTGTCCCCTAGTGATAACGGTCTTCTCAATCGAGTTGTCAGTTCTTGCCTCGTCAGGAAATGTTGCGTTTAAACAATCTCGCCTCCAGTGTATCTCTGGATTAGAGTCGGCACTCAACCACTTTGATAACTTGAACCTCTGAAAAGCCAGAGAAGCTTTCTACAGATGTCACTCTTCGCCATCGAAGATGATATACTTGCTTTCCCGGATTAAAAAAAATCCCCAGAGAAAGCCTCCTAAGCAGAGATTTGGCAGTACAGCTGCCTTTCTCTGAAAGACCGCTGATGAAAAGGTCATCGGCACCTCAAAATTGGAGCCCATCATATGGAATTTCTCCGGGAAGATCCCGAGAAAAGTATGATGTTAGTCCCCACGCGGAAGCAGTCTCTCAAGAGACTCATTTTCCCCAGGTAGAATCGACAAATGGCGTCTCCCAAAATAGAGAAGCTTGTGTACCACTACAATTCAGACGAATGGGTTCCCCAGCAAGTCTGACATCAAAACTTTTTCCACTCAAATGGCATCTCCCCAGGAAAATTCGGCGAGAAGTTTGAGGAAAACCGCTACAAATAGCGTCCCTTGTCAAGAAAGTTTATTGACAAAAGAAACTTAGACCAGTTCCTTGGTAGGAAACCAGGATCGAGGGGAAGTTTAAATCAGAAACTAAAACCAGTTCCTTGGTAGGAAACTAGGATCGAGGGGAAGTTTAAATCAGAAACTTAGACCAGTTCCTTGGTAGGAAACCAGGATCGAGGGGAGGTTTATTTCAAAGGAAAACTGAGACCAGTTCCTTGGTAGGAAACCAGGATCGAGGGGAAGTCTACCTTTTCTAAGCATCACTGCTTAGCAAAAGAATATGAATGCGCAAGCTGCCATTCATAGCCATCAAAATTTCGGGTATTCCGATATTTAATCCTCTTGCACCCCGAATGCCCGAATACCTTCGTCATTCACACCTTTGGGTCCAAGAAGATTAAATAGGGGCATCTGTCATACCCCAAAAATTGACCACTAAGTTTCCCATCATTGTGTCAATCATCATCACAATATGGATGAACCATCATGCCTTATTAAATGCCTCAAGGGTTGTTGAGCATTCACTACAATCAAAATTAGGGTTTTAAGCCCTCTCAGAGCCTTAGACAAAGGAGCAATCAAGGAATGTCTTGATATGCAACTTGTCTAACCTCTAAAAATATCCACAATAGATCAAAAGGATTCCCACTTCAAGGATTAAGCACAAGGCTGCTCCCTTCTAGGTGGATCAAGTCTCAAGATCGACAATGTCACCAAATTAGGGTTTTGGTCGACCAGGGCCTCCAGATGGAAATTTTTCATCTGGGCACAAGCCAAAGATCCAAAACATAACCTAATATACTCCATGGAACCTCATGGACCCAATCATCAAGTCAATTTGACCTCAGGGGATGCATTCATCAAAAATCAGGAATTAGGGTTTCTTGACCTAATTCACCCCTAAGTTGACTTTTGGGACAAATCATAAGCCAAGACCTCAAGACATGATTTGATGGTCTCTAATATACTATATTGATCCATTTGCAACAATGGATTAATCCAAGAAGCTTGAGCAACAAGTCTCAATTTCATCTGCACCACAATTAGGGTTTCACGAGGAAAGTCAACTGTAACTTTGACTTTTGACCAGGACATGCTCCCAAACCCTAAGACATTATTCAATTTACCCTATGACACCCATGGAACATGTCCATCAAGTTTGATTTAGGTCAAGGACATGATTTCCTGGAGAATTGCACAGTTTGGAATTCATCTGATAAAAAGTCAACTGTGCACAAAAGTCAACTTTGACTTTTTGAGATTTTTCACCAAAATGGATTTTTAACCCTAAAATGATGTTAATGTATGATTTTAATCATCATTCATCAAGAAAAATCAAAGAAAGTGGGATAACTTGTAAAAGGGGTAACCATAAAAACTTAGAAAAAATTCTAAGTTATGGAAAAAGTGACACTAATGTGCCAATTTTGGAGGACCATAACTCCTAAACCACAAGGCCATTGTTCCCCATTCAAAGCTTGATTTGTAGATCACATTGCCCTCTACAAAAGCTTCATACTGACCTATGTCCAAATTCCTCATGGATTTTGAGTTATGGAGTGATCAAAATCAAGAAAAGTCACTTTGTTCCAACACTTAGTGAAAATTTCACTAAGTCAGAATCTGCCTTTACTTTTTTCCAAATGTAGGTGAATTTTTCACTTGGATTCAAAAGAGATCAAAACCAAACATGTTCAAACAGTTGTTGTATCATGTAAGGGCTTTCCAAAATGGCCAAGAACATTACCAAATTCAATTTGAGCTATGAGATATGACATTGGCAAGATGCCTTGCTGAAATCTGCCAAGGCAAGGCAGATTTTTGCACTTTTGGTCGATTTGCCAAAATCAGCCAAATCCAAACACTCCTATCCACTTGGACACCTCTGAGGATTGAATCTAAAGGGGACAATCACTGAGCCAAGCCTCCAAAGTCTTTGGAACAAGAAATAGCATGTTGAACCTAGAATTGCCAAAACAGGGACAAGACTCCAATTTTGGATTGGAGCATTCAATGGAAGCATCAAGGTGGCATGGACTGAGCTCTTAGCAACTGAATTTAGTCAAGACTTATCCAAGACCAAGGGAACCAGCAGCCTGTGCCCTAACCTCTAGTCATTGACTAGAGGAGACTTGGATTTTCATTTGCCAACATTGGCCAAACCTACTCAGCAGTTGCCATTCACTATTCCTTGCAAAACAAACTTGCTCTACTATAAATAGAGCTCAATTGTGATCAATTTGAGTACACCAAAGCCATCAAACAGATGCTTTCCTCAAAATCTCTTCTTTCACTCCAATTTTGCCTTCTAAGGCAAGTCACTATCGGGTTTTGAGTTTGAGAGCTTTTCCAATCAAACCAATCACACACACACCTCATATACATCACATATGAGCTGATCAAACACTTAAACAACAACTGGAACACTGATTTCTCAGAATCACCAGTCAATTGCTCAAGGTTTTAACCAAGTTGCAGTTGAGATGCCATGAAGTGATCCAGCCAGTTTCAATCAAGTCCAAGCATTCAAACACACTCCATAGGGTGTAGGGAAGCTGTTCAGATCATCACAACTCATCTGTAACACCTCCAACTTAGAAATCAATTTGCTCTTGCTGTCACGACCTAGAGGTAAGCCTAAACTTGGTCATCTCTCAATCCATGCAATTTTTGCTGCACAATAATTTGGCCATATGTTCATAAACATGCATGGAATGTTTCCCCTCAATTAATTGCATTGTTTGAATCGTGTATCAAAAATCCCAGCCTTCATGCATAATCTAGGGTTCTTGAGGATTGTTCATGATTTCTTGTTTTATGTTTAATTTAAATGAAATTAATTGTCATAGACATGATCGTGAGGTTGAAACGAGTTGATTGGTTTGTGGATTGCATGATATGATTAAGTATTTAGTGAGATTGGATAGAAAATGCAAATCTGGGAAACTCAGAACACGCGCGTGTTCTTGCCCTTGTTCTTGGCGCCATTTTCCAACATTTGAATATTTGAATTTTGTGATTTTTATTTAATTGATTCAAAAATTAATTTCTCTCTGAGTTTTAATGATTTTGAGTTGATTCTTTTTTTAATAATTCACAAAAATGTTGAAATATTTTATTTTCCCAAAAAATCCCAAAAATATTATTTATTTCATATAATTGATATTTTTGCAAAGAATTAATATTTTAATTGTTTTTGACATTTAAAATATTCTTTCCCTCTTGATTTTGTAAAGATTAATGACTTCTAATTATTTTGTAGGTCAATACTTGATTTTTGAAGCATTAATCCAAGATCATAATTTGTTTCCCACATGTTAAACAATTTTTGATCATTTTAATTGAATTTTTATTCAATTAAAATACATTTTGGAAATAAATTAGGGTTTTTGATTAATTCAACCCTCACAAATCATTTCAAAAAAACTTTTGGGCCTCTAATAGAGTGTAAGACCCAACCCTTTGTAAATACAACCTATTTTGGGCCCCACTTATTGTATAAGTCCCGTTGTATTTCAAAAAGTTTGACGCGATTATTATCCGTTGAAAAACAAACATTGGGCCTACCCTCGAGTAGTAAGACCCATTTCTTTTCTTTAAAACTCTTTGGGCCTCTATTAGAGTGTAAGACCCAACCCACTTGTACAGAAATATTTTGGGCCTCACTTATTGTATAAGTCCCTTTGTACATTTTTAAATTCGGCACGATCGTCGCCAGTTTAAAAATAAACCATATGGGCCTCTCCTTGAGCTATAAGACCCATTCAAAACTTTTGGGCCTCTATTAGAGTGTAAGACCCAATCCCCTTTTAACCAAAACAATTTTGGGCCTCACTTATTGTATAAGTCCCTCTGCGTTAAAAGAAAACCTCGGCGCGATCGCCATTTTAAACGGAAAAATCATCTGGGCCTACCCTCATGTTATAAGCCCCATTCTTTTTCTTTTAAAAACTTTTTGGGCCTCTTGAGAGAGTGTAAGACCCATCCCTTTGTACAGAAAACCTTTTTTGGGCCACAGTCACTTGTATAAGTCCCGCTGTACAAAGTCAAACAGTGCGCTCACTGATAAAACCCTGGGCCTCTCCTTGAGCTGTAAGCCCCAAACCTTTCTTTTTCAAAGTACTTTCTCCTTTGATTTTGAATATACTGTTGTTTTCAATCTATCTTGGTTGAACAACTAACCAAACAGCATGGAAGCTCTACAACCGAGTAAGTGTTTATACGCTTTTATTTACCGCTTTCATATACATATAACTGTATTGTGGGGCTGTTTCACTGTAAGTCTTCTTTCATAAACTCATATCAACTGTGTAATAATAGTATAGATATTTAGAGTTTCCCCTGCAACGACGTCTAAAACTAGGAAAAGCCGTTTCATTTATTTGTAGAAATAGACAGCTAGATCCCCAATAGGATCACCAGATACAGTCTTCTCTTCGGCTGTCCTCATTAGGAATTGTCAAGAAACTCTACTCCCAGAGATGAATGTACTCTCCGTGAATGGCATCTTTGAGTTTCTTTCAAATTCTCGAACTTTCCTGGCTTGATCTATTCCTTTTGAATAGCCTGTCTTGAATTTCTCGGGGTTTGGGGACCCACAGGCTTCTTAAAAGCATCGGCCTCCTCTTAGGCATCGGACAAGGACCCACAGGCTTCCTAAAAGCAACCCCGCCTCCTCTTGGGCATAGTACAAGGACTCGTCGGCTTCTTAGAAGTATTCACAGCCTCCTCTTAGGCTTCGTATAATGATCTCTTCCTTCGGGAATGATAGCCTCCTCTTGGGCTTAGTACAAGGACCCGTCGGCTTCTTAAAAGCTTCCAGCCTCCTCTTGGGCTTCGTACAAATTGTCCCGACGACCTCCTAGAGGTATAGGAACAGAACCTAGTCATCTTCATAGAACAATCCTTTCAAAGAGTCTACTACTGTTTCCCAAAGCATAGTACGAAAGATGAAAATCTAGACACAGACAGTCTAATATCCTTGAGTCTCAAAGACATTCTCAAGTGACCCCTTCGTTAAAATAGGAAGGAAACCCGTAGACTCGGACAGTCTCAATACCCTTTGGATTTCCCGTTTCCTCAAAGAAAAGGAAATATCCCTGAATCCAATCCTTGAGTACAGTGTTACTCATATAAGAACTGATTTTCTCTTTAAAATCAGTATACTGGATCTGTCACTCAACTGAAACAGTTACACTAGCCTCCTCTTGGGCTTTGTACAATGATTCTTCCTAGTGAAGCAAACGTTTAGCCTCTCTCTCGGGCTTTGTACGAGACACATAAGAGACTCCCTCGTTGAGTTCATCACCCTTTTAGCCTCCATCTCGGGCTTTATACGAGATACCAAAAGACTCCCTCGTTGAGTCAAAACCTTTTAGCCTCTCTCTCGGGCTTTGTACAAGACACATATTAGCTTCCTCTTAGGCTTTGTATAAGGAAAACCTTTTAGCCTCTTCTTAGGCTTTGTATAAGAAAACCACTGGTTGATCCAATCAATCTTTTAGCATCAAAGTTGTGCCTCGTTCACAGTACACAAACATCAACAACTCATTCCCCTTCATCTAATTGTTGTAAGCGGCATGCCTCTGGATCATCTATATCCATGCCACTGTCCCTCTTTTAGCATGAGAAATTCCTAAGGAAAGATAGCATTGCTCTACACTGAGTTAAAGTCTTCTCCTTCAGGTTAAAAATCTCCTATAAAGGAAATTATGGCATTACCGGATTCACACATCCCGGTTAAAGTAATTCTCCTTTATAAACAGTTGTGACATACAACCCCCTCTTTAGAGATGACAAATTCTCTCTAAAGTCAACACCCTTTTAGCTTCACATCTTGGGCTTTGAACAAGATACAAATAGACTCTTCAGCTTCACATCTTGGGCTTTGAACAAGATACAAACCACCTTTAGCTTCATGTCTTGGGCTTTGAACAAGACACCAAAACAACCATTTCCTCCCATAGAATAGCAGGAACTACGAACGCTCTGATTTCCCTGTTTCGGTAAACGGGAATACGTAGGCATAAGATTGAAAGAAAAATCTTAGCGAGCACACTAAACAAAAACCCAAAATCCCATACTTTCATATATCCGTCCTAACATCTTAACCTCCCACCAATTAACCGAACACCACTTTTAGAAAAATAAACCTAATAGAGACCCCGAATCTTTGTAGCATCTGTAACCTAACAAACCGCTGTTTAACCTCAGTTTGCAAGCAGGGTTAATTTGAGACATCTATTTCCCTTCCTTCATAAGCTTTAATAGGATAAAAAATGAATCGAGATGTAGACACCAAAGAGCGATAGCGCTTCGCAACCGCGTCCAAAACCGCTCGCTACAGTTGTGTTAGCCCAAAACCAATTAGGGTTGTATATAAATAATCATAGTATGTATCATTATTTGTAACAATTCATTCAATAATATTAATCCTTATTTCCTTATTCTCTCTCTTTCTCTCCTCACTAACAAATTGGTAGCTAGAGCTTCAGTTAGATTCTTTGGTTCGAGTAAAAGGATCGGCTTACATGTATCGAAATGCCCAGGAAGTGGCGTCCCATTGAAATCGAAATGCTCAAGGAAGAGGTGTATCGAAATGCCCAGGAAGAGGTGTCAACGGCGGTAGAAATATATGTGGACAAAAGAGTTTCCACCTGAGGGGAAATATTATGGACTCACACTTGAGGGAGAGTGTTGAGAATAATAAAGTCAAGTGTGAGTTGGAGTCCCACATTGATTATAAATGTGGATAGTTGAGCATTTATAAGTGGGAGAACCCAGACACCTATCACCTTAAGGTTTTAGGTGAATATGTGGTGTCTCTCTCACTTGTGTTGTTCTTGGCCCAACGTTGATGCTCCTTCAAACTCCCCCAACATTTTTACAGTATTTCATAGAAATTGGAATAGTGTGAAAATCATGATATCAAAATCCAAAACATGAGGTTTTTCTAACACCATTTTCTCTTAAAATTTTTAACATTTATATAAGAACATGAGAATGAATCTGAATAATTAGATTTTAAAATAAATTGTGAAGATTATGTGTGGTTTTTGTTTTTATCTCTCCTCCATTATTAAAATAAATGATAGAGGAAAGAGAAAAAAAACGGACACATAATCTCCACCATTTATTTTAAAATCTAATGGTTCAGATTCATTCTCATATTCTCATATAAAAATGGAATTCTCATATATATATATATATATATATATATATATATATATATATATATATATATATATATATATATATATATATATATATAAAATTGGGTCAAGGTTTTTGAAATTCTGTGTAAATTAGTTACAATTTAATTATGATAAAAAATGGAGGTCATATTTAATCATTATTTAATTTAAAAAATATTTAATGAGGTACTATTTAAGAAAATGGATCACCTGCTGCCTATGTCTGCACTTAATCCTCTATTGCTTCATCTAATGGCTAAAATTCAATATAAATGAAATTGATTTGAATAGATAGAAAAAATATGAATAAATGACTAAGATGAAGGCAGGATGGGCAGCAGCAGGAAAAAAATTGGAGAGGATCCAAATCCTTATTTAGATATAGTTTAATCTGAAAATTTTAGAGTTCTACGTGATAGTCCCTTCTATATTAACCTTATTTAGATATAGGTTAATGTGTGAATAACAGAAAGAATGTTTTTACCATATAATTATAAATATAATTAATTGTCAAAGCATTTAAAATTACTAGTGTTGTGTTGTTTTATATTAACGGTTTGGTTTATGTTGTATTTGCAGATAAAATCTCTATTAATTAATAGGTTAGTATGATGATTTTTATTTTATGTGCTTTGAGTTTGAAACAATGCTTCTACTGTGTTTCTATTTGTTTCATATTAATAATTATGTATAATATGCAATTTGATGCAACCTAACATAACATATGTCCTTCAAAATTTGTTCTTATTTTCGAATTTGTTTTTAAATAGGTTTAATATTTATATGGTTGGATTTAGTTCATAAATGAGATAGATGGGGGAGATATATGCGATTATACCTTTAGGATATAAGAATATGTGTGATGAAGGAAAAGTTGTTTCTTTAACTTTGACATTGTTAAATGTATTAACAAACCTTACATGTATGCTTTGTTTTCTTTTTCTTGAGCTAAAAGATCTTTTCTTATTGAGAATTAATGCAGATCTTTTCTTTATTCCTAGATTTGTTCCGTCACTAATTAAGATGTTGAAATTGTTCCTACACAATAGAAATCAAAAGATAGTTCAAGCTTAGAGGTAACAAATCTCCTCGTTGGTCCCTATTATATTTAGTCCATCAATTCTTTTTATATCTAATTAAATATTATATTTTATTGAATAGATTATCACAACACAACAATGAATTGAACTTCAAATGGATAATAGATAGTATATGATTTTGATGTAGCTATAATGAATCAATTTCTCCCTAACTACTTCCTATAATCCTAATTATAAATAACTAGAGCAAGGAATCCATATATTGCTTTCAAACATATATGTACACATGCATAGTACAAATGTGTGAGATTTTGGGTTGAACTCTAGTTCAGTCGAGGAATAGATTTCATGTGTTTTGTAACACCCCCAATCTATACCCCCAATTAAATAAAGCGATAAAAATTTCATCAGAGTATAATTAAACATTCATGGCATAGACGAAGGCGTCACATCAATTGATACAAAACACAATAACCCTGCTCATAAAGATATGCAACAATCAGGTAGCAATTAACAGAGGAACTTAGTTCCTACTACCCACAATTCAGATACAGAATAAAAGCGGAAAATCTGCAACTGAATCTCATATATATATCACATAAAAAGTTTGTCTGACATACATAGATTCATACATATACAATTCAAAAGATATATATATATATATATATACATATACACATAAAATCACAACGATCTCCCCGACTATCTGGTGCTACATATCAGAGTCGACTTACAAAAGAATGAAGACCTAAGCTTCACAAAAAGACCTCCAGCATCTAATATGCAATGCCTCATAGAGCATTTAAAACAGCAAAAGGGTGAGAAACACAATGTTAGTTCTTGTATTGGCTGGAATTTTGGTAAAACAAAGCTGAACAATGTTGATGTCGTATGTCTGATGTCATAACATTGGTTCTTATCATCAGCTGTTGCAGTGGTGCAGTTTTGTGGTCTGATGTTATACATGATGTCTTGACATCAGTTGACAGAACATCAGAAAACCATCTGTGTGGTTTTTGGAATGCAGAATGTTAAGGTGTTGAAGAGTTAAAGTGCTGAAGAGTGATGTCACATGCGATGTCTTGACATCACTATACCAGAACATCAGTCTGCTGTGTTATTAGGGTTGCGCGTGTTTCTGTTATTGGAGAGATATTCTGCTGAAGAGAGTGAGAGATTGTAGGCGAATATCTTGGTAAAGATATATTTTGGTGCAATCATAAGTGGAGCAGATCTTGTTGCTATTTTTAGGGCTGAAAGATTTGAAAAGATTTGAAGATAAAATCTGTTTTTAAATTCAAATCAAATCAGATATTTGGAGAAGATCTTGCAGCTGAATAATGAAGATTTAAAAGATACATAATATCCTGGAAATATTATGTGGAGCTGAATTTAATGCATAAAGATATGGAGAATATTTAGAGTTAATTGAATATTTGATTGAGGATTTAATTGAAGATCTATTTAGTAGCAGAATCTTTTGGAGATTTGGAGATTCAGTTTTGATATGATTTGAAGGCCCAAATCCAGTTGGGAAATAGGTTATAAATAGAAGCATTGTAACCTAGTTTTGGTAAGCCAGCCATCATGTAGATTAGAAGGGTTGTGTTGGTTGATGAACCACCCGGGTTGTGGGATGGTCATCGTGTTTATCTCGAAGCCTGTAGGTAAGAGATGTATTGTTCTTGGAGGAAGCTGTTAAGCAACTCTAAGTATTGGTCTTAGTCATGAGGGTCATGTCTAAGTATTGTCATGGAAGTGTGTCTTCCAAAGTCTATGTAATAGAAAAGTTTAAGGAGTCAAGCTGTTGATGCAGTGACGGTGTAGTTGACTGCTAGACATCATCGAGATGATTGGAAGTGAGATGGAGTCTCTTACCTAGGGAGGACTTAGGTAGAAGGGTCATTGGGTAGTGATTGAATTAGGTAGATTGTCAACTGGTGTGTTGAGTCTGTAATTTGATACTACTAATAGTGGACTTCCTTCCTTGCTTGGTATGCCCCCAGATGTAGGTTGGTTGAACCGAACTGGGTGAACAATTGATTGTGTTCATTTACTGTTTCTATTATTGCCTTGTTCAGCAGATTGCGATGTTGTGACATTGCACAAGACATCACACATCTGTACCAGAATTTCAATTGGTATCAGAGCAGGCATCCTGTCTGTTTCTGGATGAGATCTTGGGAAGATACTTTCTGGTTCATGAGTAAGGAAGATAGTTTTGCTGGGTTATGGACTTGGTCAGTTCATATAGTTGTGTGTATGATCCCTTGAAGTGAAGGATGGACTTTTCATAAGAACTGTTGTTGTGACTGTGTTGACACTTGGCTTATGGTGATGATGTGCAAGGATTATGGAGCAGTGCCTGAAGGTTGTAGAGGAGTTTTCTGGTGTGTGTTCCGCTGCATATATATATATATATATATATATATATATATATATATATATATATATATATATATATATATATATCTGATGGAAAACTCCTGGTGGTTTTGTGTTAAGGCTGCAACATTCTGTTCTCCTCTGAAGATGTATCACATGGTGTGGTGATACTTGAGGATATCTTCAACTAGCTTGTTAGAGTTGCCAAAGATACTTGTGGTTCATCCCAAGTCCACTCATAAAGGAACTCCTATATGAGCTTCTTGAAAAGAGGTCTGAAGAAAGAAGCAATTTATTCTTGCCTCCAACCTTACAAGGTCAATCTCTGGGCTGTGTTAAAGGATCTTTTGGTGTGTTTCTTGTGAAGAGAACTTATGTCCTACCAGATGTTGGAACATAAAACCAGCAGATTGTGCAGAATCTTGTTGGATAAAGGTATGGCATAACAGATGCTTGAGGGCTAAACAAATGTGTATTGATCACATCTGTTTGGAACCTACTCCTGGCTTGGAAGAGGAGGCATCTGGGTTGTGTGTCTAAGAAGTTTCCTTCAAGAAACATGTCTTAGATATGTATGTTGGTCAAGAGATGATCAATATAGTGTCACTCATTGGATTAGTGTATTTCGGATCCAAGTGAGTAGGTGTTCAAAGGCTGTTTGTTTTTGTGAAGGTCAAGCTCAAATGTCAAGGACATTTTCTCTGATATCTGAAAGTTCCTTCTGATCGAAGCAGCCAGTTGTTTGCAATCTCGTTTATGGCCATGGAGCAGATTCTATGTGAAAGGAGTTATATGTGTGTACCAACCATAGGATGAGCATTTCAGATTTGTGCAAGGAGAAGTTGGTGTTTTTTTTCCAAAGGATTATGGTTCCCTGGTATCTGCATGAGAAGTTTCCTCTAAAACTGGAGTTCTGTTATGTGGTGTCCTCACATAATGGAATTTTTTTTGGCAAGGATTGAAGGGAATCCTTGTAAGTTCAAGTGTTGGAAGAAGCATATTAGATGACCAGTCATTGATTGTTTTCAGAAACTTGTTAGAGGGAATCTCCTCTTTAGGTGCAGAAGGATGGCATTCAACATCTCAAAGACAGACAGAAGGTCTGAACATCAGAAGGTTGAGAAGAAGATTCTTGAGATGTAGAGGATGCAGGCTCTTACTTGTGTGAAGGTTGATCAGGTGCTGATGGTCGATCATCTTGTGTCCCTTGCAAGAGATGTGTGTGGATTACTGTGGTTGTTGTCTCCAAAGCCATAGTAAATGGTTAATGTGATTTAGACTGATGACGGAACTGATGTTGAAACATCATTTCTTTTTTAACCAAGGAAGTTAGTTGTGCTCATGGTGGAGTTTCAGGAGTGATCAGTGGTGTAAATTTATAAAAGAGGGATCAGCTAGTGCCAGAAGTGTGCAGAAAAGAATGCCTTGTGTGAGAAGGTCATCTTTTTCTATTTAATAGTAGATACTTTGACGGGAGACTTAGTATCTGTCTATTAGTGATGTTGTGCATGAGGGTAAATACTTTGACGGGAGACTTAGTATTTGTCTAGAGGATTATGCAAATCTACAGTCTGGATATGTTTGTAAAGACCTTGTTGGGAGCTTGGCAGTTATCTGGAAGAGTGTGTTATGCAAGTTACTGCAGTTTTGTTGGTCTAATCTTGGAAGTTGATAAGATGAAGATGGAAGACCATAATCTTGATTGTTACAGCTTGGATCAGTTTGTTTCTGATCTAAGTGGTTTGGAGCATGGTGTTGGCTCTGGTTGTGAAGGTCGAGGATAAGTGGCAGTTATCTCTGGCTTTCTACTGTCGGCTCTACTAAGGGAAGTGACTTTCTTTAGTATTGCTATGGGGTAGTCTTGGACTACTTATTTTCTGAAGATTCAGATGTGGTAGGTTTGAAGTCTTTGGAGTTTCTAAGCAGGATGGAGGTTGTCTACTCAAACTTGATTGTTGAATCAAGTCTATGAGAGCATGGAAATCTACTTCTGTAAAGGGAGGAGGTTCTTTTGAGGGGCAGAAGGAAGAGCTGAATTCAACAGTTGGATATCATAATGTTTTTGACATCTAACTTAACATTAGAAGTCTCAGCTGGTGATAGAGGTGATCTACAGTAATGGAAGTTATGGATGCGTCAAAAAGATCGTTCTCATGGCAGTTTGCGGGAGCTGTAGGAAGGAGAAGATGTTACATGACCATGGCTTAGGGAGTCTAAGTGTGTTTGCTTTTGTGCAAGTGGAACATGTGACTTGAAGATCAAGTTTCCTTGGTGGATCAAGATATCTTTGTGAGAATTCTGACATACGTGAAAAAGGTCAAAATGTGGCAGTTGGCTGTTTTCATATGAGGATTCATGAATGAGGTGATCAAACTGTGGCATTTGGTTGATCTCAGAAGTGGATTCGAAGAATCAAGATAATCAGAGTGTGGCAGCTGGTTATTATTGAGGTTTGTCTTGGAACAAGTTACTCTTGGGCAGAAGGGTGATGAGTTGAAAACTCAAGGAGATTATTCTTCTTGAAGGTGGATGAGAGTTTAAGTCTCTAGGTCTTTGGATTACTATGCAATAGTAAGTCCAGTTGGTGGAGCATATCAAGAATCATGGTGATGATTTAGTGCGGTGTGGCAGATGTTCTAACCTGTGTTGGGACATTATCTGGTTGGATATCCTTGGTAAAGGATGATTATGCCCTGGTTCAAGAACTTGGTACCTACATTATGCCTAAGGAGTGTCTACATAGTCATACGGGAGAATGATGAAGTAGAAGGTCTGCCTTGGAAGAAGAATGTAGAGAAGACTGAAGTAGATCAGGGTCTTGCTAAAGGCAGAAGAAAAGCCTATGAAGGGGACATAGCCCTATTGTCAAGTCATGCTAGAAAGAAGTTGATCAGCCTGGCAAGATGTGGAGTTTTGAAGCATGTGAAGATAAGGAATCTTGTGAATATGCAAGTCTGCAGTCTGAACCCTTTGCATCAGAGAGGGTGTGTGAGCTTATGGTATTTAGGTGTGTATGTTAACCTGAATAAGCTGCTCTGACTATGCTTTATTGGGAGCTTCTTGAAGAACTGCTATGCGAAATGAGTCCTTTGAATGGTAATGAGAAGCTGATATCCCAAAAGATGTTACTGAATGGTGATGAGAAGAGATGTTGTAACATCATGATTGCTGATGGTTATATTTGGAAGATGATTGAGTTTGTCCGTGTGGAGTTAGATGCGTGGAGTCTGTGAGCAGTGTCAAACCAGACAGGATACTTCGTTGTGTTCTCCAAAAGTGAAAGTACAGTTTGTGAATGTGCTCAGCAAGGGTGCTCAAATGTTCATCTCCATCTAGAGCATTAGTTAACCATGACAGGGGGAGTACTTGTCTATGGATGTTGCAGCAAAGGAAGATTCAGAGGTTGTCAAATTGTGGCTAAAAAGGGGGAGAGTTAGCCTAGTTAGCCTTGTCAAATTGTGGTTAAAAAGGGGGAGAGTTAGCCTTGTTGCTGGGGAAGTGTGCGAAGTTGAACAGCTGGTATGCTGGTTCTTGTTTTGAGGGGGAGTTTGCCCTATGCTGATGAGGTGATTTCTGCATTGTTGGTTTTTGTTGCTGCTGGGTTCTCTGATGTTAGCAGAGATTATTATAGCCAAAATTAGCCAAAGGGGGAGATTGTTAGTTCTTGTATTGGCTGGAATTTTGGTAAAACAAAGCTAAACAATGTTGATGTCATATGTCTGATGTCATAACATTGGTTCTTATCATCAGCTGTTGCAGGGGTGCAGTTTTGTGGTCTGATGTTATACATGATGTCATGACATCAGTTGACAGAACATCAGAAAACCATCTGTGTGGTTTTTGGAATGCAGAATGTTAAGGTGTTGAAGAGTTAAAGTGCTGAAGAGTGATGTCACATGCGATGTCTTGACATCACTATACCAGAACATCAGTCTGCTGTGTTATTAGGGCTGCGCGTGTTTCTGTTATTGGAGAGATATTCTGCTGAAGAGAGTGAGAGATTGTAGGCGAATATCTTGGTAAAGATATATTCTGGTGCAATCATAAGTGGAGCAGATCTTGTTGCTATTTTTAGGGCTGAAAGATTTGAAAAGATTTGAAGATAAAATCTGTTTTTAAATTCAAATCAAATCAGATATTTGGAGAAGATCTTGCAGCTGAATAGTGAAGATTTAAAAGATACATAATATCCTGGAAATATTATGTGGAGCTGAATTTAATGCCTAAAGATATGGAGAATTTTTAGAGTTAATTGAATATTTGATTGAGGATTTAATTGAAGATCTATTTAGTAGCAGAATCTTTTGGAGATTTGGAGATTCAGTTTTGATATGATTTGAAGGCCCAAATCCAGTTGGGAAATAGGTTATAAATAGAAGCATTGTAACCTAGTTTTGGTAAGCCAGCCATCATGTAGATTAGAAGGGCTGTGTTGGTTGATGAACCACCCGGGTTGTGGGATGGTCATCGTGTTTATCTCGAAGCCTGTAGGTAAGAGATGTATTGTTCTTGGAGGAAGTTGTTAAGCAACTCTAAGTATTGGTCTTAGTCATGAGGGTCATGTCTAGGTATTGTCATGGAAGTGTTTCTTCCAAAGTCTATGTAATAGAAAAGTTTAAGGAGTCAAGCTGTTGATGCAGTGACGGTGTAGTTGACTGCTAGACATCATCGAGATGATTGGAAGTGAGATGGAGTCTCTTACCTAGGGAGGACTTAGGTAGAAGGGTCATTGGGTAGTGATTGAATTAGGTAGATTGTCAACTGGTGTGTTGAGTCTGTAATTTGATACTACTAATAGTGGACTTCCTTCCTGGCTTGGTATGCCCCCAGATGTAGGTTGGTTGAACCGAACTGGGTGAACAATTGATTGTGTTCATTTACTGTTTCTATTATTGCCTTGTTCAGCAGATTGCGATGTTGTGACATTGCACAAGACATCACACATCTGTACCAGAATTTCAATTGGTATCAGAGCAGGCATCCTGTCTGTTTCTGGATGAGATCTTGGGAAGATACTTTCTGGTTCATGAGCAAGGAAGATAGTTTTGCTGGGTTATGGACTTGGTCAGTTCATATAGTTGTGTGTATGATCCCTTGAAGTGAAGGATGGACTTTTCATAAGAACTGCTGTTGTGACTGTGTTGACACTTGGCTTATGGTGATGATGTGCAAGGATTATGGAGCAGTGCCTGAAGGTTATAGAGGAGTTTTCTGGTGTGTGTTCTGCTGCATATATATATATATATATCTGATGGAAAACTCCTGGTGGTTTTGTGTTAAGGCTGCAACATTCTGTTCTCCTCTGAAGATGTATCACATGGTGTGGTGATACTTGAGGATATCTTCAACTAGCTTGTTAGAGTTGCCAAAGATACTTGTGGTTCATCCCAAGTCCACTCATAAAGGAACTCCTATATGAGCTTCTTGAAAAGAGGTCTGAAGAAAGAAGCAATTTATTCTTGCCTCCAACCTTACAAGGTCAATCTCTGGGCTGTGTTAAAGGATCTTTTGGTCTGTTTCTTGTGAAGAGAACTTATGTCCTACCAGATGTTGGAACATAAAACCAGCAGATTGTGCAGAATCTTGTTGGATAAAGGTATGGCATAACAGATGCTTGGGGGCTAAACAAATGTGTATTGATCACATCTGTTTGGAACCTACTCCTGGCTTGGAAGAGGAGGCATCTGGGTTGTGTGTCTAAGAAGTTTCCTTCAAGAAACATGTCTTAGATATGTATGTTGGTTAAGAGATGATCAATATAGTGTCACTCATTGGATTAGTGTATTTCGGATCCAAGTGAGTAGGTGTTCAAAGGCTGTTTGTTTTTGTGAAGGTCAAGCTCAAATGTCAAGGACATTTTCTCTGATATCTGAAAGTTCCTTCTGATCGAAGCAGCCAGTTGCTTGCAATCTCGTTTATGGCCATGGAGCAGATTCTATGTGAAAGGAGTTATATGTGTGTACCAACCATAGGATGAGCATTTCAGATTTGTGCAAGGAGAAGTTGGTGTTTTTTTTCCAAAGGACTATGGTTCCCTGGTATCTGCATGAGAAGTTTCCTCTAAAACTGGAGTTCAGTTATGTGGTGTCCTCACATAATGGAATTTTTTTTGGCAAGGATTGAAGGGCATCCTTGTAAGTTCAAGTGTTGGAAGAAGCATATTAGATGACCAGTCATTGATTATTTTCAGAAACTTGTTAGAGGGAATCTCCTTTTTAGGTGCGGAAGGATGGCATTCAACATCTCAAAGACAGACAGAAGGTCTGAACATCAGAAGGTTGAGAAGAAGATTCTTGAGATGTAGAGGATGCAGGCTCTTACTTGTGTGAAGGTTGATCAGGTGCTGATGGTCGATCATCTTGTGTCCCTTGCAAGAGATGTGTGTGGATTACTGTGGTTATTGTCTCCAAAGCCATAGTAAATGGTTAATGTGATTTAGACTGATGACGGAACTGATGTTGAAACATCATTGCTTTTTTAACCAAGGAAGTTAGTTGTGCTCATGGTGGAGTTTCAGGAGTTATCAGTGGTGTAAATTTATAAAAGAGGGATCAGCTATTGCCAGAAGTGTGCAGAAAAGAATGCCTTGTGTGAGAAGGTAATCTTTTTCTGTTTAATAGTAGATACTTTGACGGGAGACTTAGTATCTGTCTATTACTGATTTTGTGCATGAGGGTAAATACTTTGACGGGAGACTTAGTATTTGTCTAGAGGATTATGCAAATCTACAGTCTGGATATGTTTGTAAAGACCTTGTTGGGAGCTTGGCAGTTATCTGGAAGAGTGTGTTATGCAAGTTACTGCAGTTTTGTTGGTCTAATCTTGGAAGTTGATAAGATGAAGATGGAAGACCATAATCTTGATGGTTACAGCTTGGATCAATTTGTTTCTGATCTAAGTGGTTTGGAGCATGGTGTTGGCTCTGGTTGTGAAGGTCGAGGATATGTGGCAGTTATCTCTGGCTTTCTACTATCGGCTCTACTAAGGGAAGTGACTTTCTTTAGTATTGCTATGGGGTAGTCTTGGACTACTTATTTTCTGAAGATTCAGATGTGGTAGGTTTGAAGTCTTTGGAGTTTCTAAGCAGGATGGAGGTTGTCTACTCAAACTTGATTGTTGAATCAAGTCTATGAGAGCATGGAAATCTACTTCTGTAAAGGGAGGAGGTTCTTTTGAGTGGCAGAAGGAAGAGCTGAATTCAACAGTTGGATATCATAATGTTTTTGACATCTAACTTAACATTAGAAGTCTCAGCTGGTTATAGAGGTGATCTACAGTAATGGAAGTTATGGATGCGTCAAAAAGATCGTTCTCATGGCAGTTTGCAGGAGCTGTAGGAAGGAGAAGATGTTACATGACCATGGCTTAGGGAGTCTAAGTGTGTTTGCTTTTGTTCAAGTGGAACATGTGACTTGAAGATCAAGTTTCCTTGGTGGATCAAGATATCTTTGTGAGAATTCTGACATACGTGAAAAAGGTCAAAATGTGGCAGTTGGCTGTTTTCATATGAGGATTCATGAATGAGGTGATCAAACTGTGGCATTTGGTTGATCTCAGAAGTGGATTCGAAGAATCAAGATAATCAGAGTGTGGCAGCTGGTTATTATTGAGGTTTGTCTTGGAACAAGTTACTCTTGGGAAGAAGGGTGATGAGTTAAAAACTCAAGGAGATTATTCTTCTTGAAGGTGGATGAGAGTTTAAGTCTCTAGGTCTTTGGATTACTATGCAATAGTAAGTCCAGTTGGTGGAGCATATCAAGAATCATGGTGATGATTTAGTGCGGTGTGGCAGATGTTCTAACCTGTGTTGGGACATTATCTGGTTGGATATCCTTGGTAAAGGATGATTATGCCCTGGTTCAAGAACTTGGTACCTACATTATGCCTAAGGAGTGTCTACATAGTCATACGGGAGAATGATGAAGTAGAAGGTCTGCCTTGGAAGAAGAATGTAGAGAAGACTGAAGTAGATCAGGGTCTTGCTAAAGGAAGAAGAAAAGCCTATGAAGGGGACATAGCCCTATTGTCAAGTCATGCTAGAAAGAAGTTGATCAGCCTGGCAAGATGTGGAGTTTTGAAGCATGTGAAGATAAGGAATCTTGTGAATATGCAAGTCTGCAGTCTGAACCCTTTGCATCAGAGAGGGTGTGTGAGCTTATGGTATTTAGGTGTGTATGTTAACCTGAATAAGCTGCTCTGACTATGCTTTATTGGGAGCTTCTTGAAGAACTGCTATGCGAAATGAGTCCTTTGAATGGTAATGAGAAGCTGATATCCCAAAAGATGTTACTGAATGGTGATGAGAAGAGATGTTGTAACATCATGATTGCTGATGGTTATATTTGGAAGATGATTGAGTTTGTCCGTGTGGAGTTGGATGCGTGGAGTCTATGAGCAGTGTCAAACCAAACAGGATACTTCGTTGTGTTCTCCAAAAGTGAAAGTACAGTTTGTGAATGTGCTCAGCAAGGGTGCTCAAATGTTCATCTCCATCTAGAGCATTAGTTAACCATGACAGGGGGAGTACTTGTCTATGGATGTTGCAGCAAAGGCAGATTCAGAGGTTGTCAAATTGTGGCTAAAAAGGGGGAGAGTTAGCCTAGTTAGCCTTGTCAAATTGTGGTTAAAAAGGGGGAGAGTTAGCCTTGTTGCTGGGGAAGTGTGCGAAGTTGAACAGCTGGTATGCTGGTTCTTGTTTTGAGGGGGAGTTTGCCCTATGCTGATGAGGTGATTTCTGCATTGTTGGTTTTTGTTGCTGCTGGGTTCTCTGATGTTAGCAGAGATTATTTTAGCAAAAATTAGCCAAAGGGGGAGATTGTTAGTTCTTGTATTGGCTGGAATTTTGGTAAAACAAAGCTGAACAATGTTGATGTCATAACATTGGTTCTTATCATCAGCTGTTGCAGGGGTGCAGTTTTGTGGTCTGATGTTATACATGATGTCTTGACATCAGTTGACAGAACATCAGAAAACCATCTGTGTGGTTTTTGGATTGCAGAATGTTAAGGTGTTGAAGAGTTAAAGTGCTGAAGAGTGATGTCACATGCGATGTCTTGACATCACTATACCAGAACATCAGTCTGCTGTGTTATTAGGGCTGCGCGTGTTTCTGTTATTGGAGAGATATTCTGCTGAAGAGAGTGAGAGATTGTAGGCGAATATCTTGGTAAAGATATATTCTGGTGCAATCATAAGTGGAGCAGATCTTGTTGCTATTTTTAGGGCTGAAAGATTTGAAAAGATTTGAAGAAAAAATCTGTTTTTAAATTCAAATCAAATCAGATATTTGGAGAAGATCTTGCAACTGAATAGTGAAGATTTAAAAGATACATAATATCCTGGAAATATTATGTGGAGCTGAATTTAATGCATAAAGATATGGAGAATATTTAGAGTTAATTGAATATTTGATTGAGGATTTAATTGAAGATCTATTTAGTAGCAGAATCTTTTGGAGATTTGGAGATTCAGTTTTGATATGATTTGAAGGCCCAAATCCAGTTGGGAAATAGGTTATAAATAAAAGCATTGTAACCTAGTTTTGGTAAGCCAGCCATCATGTAGATTAGAAGGGTTGTGTTGGTTGATGAACCACCCGGGTTGTGGGATGGTCATCGTGTTTATCTCGAAGCCTGTAGGTAAGAGATGTATTGTTCTTGGAGGAAGTTGTTAAGCAACTCTAAGTATTGGTCTTAGTCATGAGGGTCATGTCTAGGTATTGTCATGGAAGTGTGTCTTCCAAAGTCTATGTAATAGAAAAGTTTAAGGAGTCAAGCTGTTGATGCAGTGACGGTGTAGTTGACTGCTAGACATCATCGAGATGATTGGAAGTGAGATGGAGTCTCTTACCTAGGGAGGACTTAGGTAGAAGGGTCATTGGGTAGTGATTGAATTAGGTAGATTGTCAACTGGTGTGTTGAGTCTGTAATTTGATACTACTAATAGTGGACTTCCTTCCTGGCTTGGTATGCCCCCAGATGTAGGTTGGTTGAACCGAACTGGGTGAACAATTGATTGTGTTCATTTACTGTTTCTATTATTGCCTTGTTCAGCAGATTGCGATGTTGTGACATTGCACAAGACATCACACATCTGTACCAGAATTTCACACAATCATAATATAATTGCATACAATTATATAATAATACCAAAAATACACATGTAAAATATTCTCACCACAACTTATTCCAGAATTCAAACACAAAACAACACAATGCGTATCTCATATATCCATCACCAAGGCATATATAATCAAGCTCAATGCATTTATCAACAACATATATATATGTATCTCAACTCATAAATTCCATTCTCAATTCAACACAAAATCAATCCATTCATGATTTATGCAAATGCAAAGAGACCGGCACAACGACTCTATGCAAATGCGGTACCATCCATCCGTCAATCTCATCACTAGTTCACTCAGGAACTATTGGAACCATCGCTTGTTACTTAGTGTAACTCCCCGTCTGGCAAACAATGTTCCCCGTCGCTTTCGGTCCTCTTGGTATAAGGCTCATGACGTTTATGGATCACTTTCAGTCCTCTTTGTATAAGGCTCACGATCCGATCGCTTTCGGTCCTCTTTGTATAAGGCTCACGATCGTCTATAATCATCGCTTTCAGTCCTCTCGGTATAAGGCTCACGATGTTATAGCGGATTCCCTCTGGAATTGATTCGTCGCTCACACCCCACAAGGGCACACGACATCACAAGAATGCATATCATGATGCTTGGCATACAATGACTCATGACATTCAAATGCACACATATACACATCCATAGCCATGCATATATAATCAAATACAACATATTGCATTTTCTTGCCCTTAGGCCACAAACCATCATCACAACATTTTATCACATGCATTTTCATCACACAACCGCACACAAGTCATACGATATCCATATCAACAGCACATTGCATGATACACCTCAATTACACACAATTACAACGACAAAAGTCGACAAAACGACACTATTTCAAATTCCCGACATAATTAAATCGGCCAACAATCTCAAAAACATTTTAATAAGAAAGTACATTTTATTAGCTTTCCAACGATACTAAGAATGTTCAAAACGGATAATCGGAACACAAGTTACGAACGTACAAAGAAAAGGAATCGCGAAAACACAATATTTTGCACCCCTGCTGGCCATACGCGTATTGCCCTGAGCCATACGCGTATTGCCCAAACTCATATGCGTACCATTACGCGTTTTATTAGATGGCCGAGAAAAATGGAACTCCATACGCGTATTGCCCTCAATCCTTCATTGCCATACGCGTATTGCCTTAACCAATACGCGTATTGCCATGAGTGATATGCGTATGAGCAGTGGAAAACCAGTATTTTTCTGCAGAATTTTTCCTGCGAAAATCACTCAAACCCACTCCAAATTTTCACCTAAACACCAGAAAATTGCCAATAGATAACACAACAACATATATCTAACATGTATCAACAATAAGGGACCTGAAAACATGATTTCCGACACAATTTAATCGGAATCTAACAATTTCAACATATTATGGGTTTTTGTTCTACATTCAATTTCAATCCAAAAACAACCAAATACAAACATACATAATCATACACAAGTATAATATAATCGAGTTTCGTACCCTTACCCGATTTAATCGTGTTTTCAATAGTCGGTTGATCGATTTCTTCTTTTCCAAGTTTTTCTCTCTTTTCTTCTTTCTTTCTCTTTTCTTTCCCTTTTCCTTCTTCTCTTTTTCTTTCACTCTAATTTTCTCTCTTTCTATTTCTATTCTTACTAACTTAAGAAAAATAAAGTGAAATGACCAAAATAACCCTACACTCAAATATCTCGCAAACGTTCCCAAAACGCGATAAAACATATTCACGACGAAAAATAATATATTAACACATAAAAGTCAAAAATAATAATATAAATAATCAAATCGACTCGATTAAATAAAATTAACTAAAACTGGGGCGTTACATGTTTCGACAGGAGACAAGCATGAAGTCCAAGCTGGGTCACATGTTGATGTCGAAGGGTTACATATTGTAGTCGAAGCTAGTTCTAGTATGTAATGTCAATATATATATATATATATATATATATATATATATATATATATATATATATATATATATATATACATATATATATATATATATATATATATATATATATTGTTGAATTATTATGTCGAATTGGGCATTGTGTTAAGGATTCAATTGTTTAGTTAGCTTGTATCTTAAGTTAGCTAGTTAGCCTATAAATATGCTAGATCACTCAGATTGTTGAGTGAGGCCAATTGTGATATTCATTTGTAATTATTTGTAAACCCTTACGAGAAAGAGAATGGTAAAAAATTTGCCTTAATCCTTCTTCTTCTTTCTTCTTTATCCTCTATTCTTTCTCTCTTTATTCTAACCGTTTTTCTTGTTCACCCAAAAACTCTGTTTTCTCAATCTTTATTTAATGAAAGGTATCGTTTGTGATCACAACAAACTGGTGCGGTGAGCATGGAGAAGATGCCGTCAACAAAGTTTGAAATTGAGAAGTTCAACGGAGTTAATGACTTCGGTTTATGGCGTTTGAAGATGCGAGCCCATCTTGTTCAACAGGGTTTGCTAGAAGCGTTAAAGGGAGGAGATGTCATGGATGTTGCATTGACGGAGAAGGAAAAGACAATGATGATCGAGAAAGCCCACAGTGCAATTGTTCTGAGTCTTGGTGATAAGGTTCTCAGGCAGGTTTCGAAGGAGCCGACGGCAGCTGGTGTTTGGCAGAAACTCGAAGGATTATATATGACAAAATCCTTAGTGAATCATTTATACTTAAAGCAAGCTTTGTATTCAATCAAGATGACTGAAGATAAAGCGTTAACGGAGCAGCTGGATGTGTTCGGCAAGCTGATTCTTGATCTTGAAAATATTGATGTTACCATCAATGATGAAGATCAAGCGTTGTTATTGTTGTGTTCTTTACCTAAGTCACATGCTCACTTCAAAGAAACCCTCTTGTATGGAAGAGAGTTGCTGACCTTTGAAAAAGTTCAAGCAACCTTGTATACAGAGGATTTAAACGAAAGAAAGTAGCATAAACAATCATCATAAGTTGGCGAAGGGTTGTCTGTGAAGGGGAAGTCCTCGAAGAGAGATGGTAGGTTTAAGAAGAAGAAAGGTAAAACTCAGCAAAAGTCTTATGGTTGTGATATTACTGGGATTAAGTGTTATCACTGTAAGAAGGAGGGTCACACAAGAAAGATGTGCCATGAGCGCCTGAATAATCATGGAGGTAAGGACAATGGCAATACAACTATTGTGCAAGATGAATATGAATCATCTGATGTCCTTGTGGTGTCGAGCAGCAACACTTGCAATGAGTGGATTATGGATTCAGGATGTACTTGGCATATGACTCTAAACAAGAATGTATTTGAAGAATTATGTGATCAATATGGTGGATCAGTGCTGTTGGGAAACAATAAAGATTGCAAGATTGCAGGTATTGGATCTGTTAGATTCAAGCTCCATGATGAGTCAATAAGAATATTGACTGGGGTTAGGAATGTACCCGTCCTTAAGATAAATTTGATTTCTCTTGGTGAATTCGACAAGAAAGGATATGTCTTCAAAGGAGAGCAAGGTATCTTGAAATGCATGAAGGGGTCGAAGGAAGTTTTGAGAGGCCTTGTGTCGAAGGAAATCTTCAAAATATATATATATATATATATATATATATATATATATATATATATATATATATATATATATATACATATTGTTGACTTATTATGTCGAATTAGGTCTTGTGTTAAGGATTTAATTGTTTAGTTAGCTTGTAATTTAAGTTAGCTAGTTAGCCTATAAATATGCTAGATCACTCAGGTTGTTGAGTGAGGCCAATTGTCATATTCATTTGTAAACCCTTATGAGAAAGTGAATAGTAAAAAATGTGTCTTAATCCTTCTTCTTCTTTCTTTTTTATCCTCTATTATTTCCCTTTTTGTTCTAACCATTTTTATTGTTCACCCAAAAACTCTGTTTTCTCAATCTTTATTTGATGAAAGTTATCGTTTGTGAACACAACAAACTAGTGCGGTGAGTGTGGAGAAGATGTCGTCAACAAAGTTTGAAATTGAGAAGTTCACCAGAGTTAATGACTTCGGTTTATGGCGTTTGAAGATGCGAGCCCTTCTTGTTCAACAGAGCTTGCTAGAAGCGTTAAAGGGAGGAGATGTCATGGATGCTGCATTGACGGAGAAGGAAAAGACAATGATTCAAGGAGATGACGGCAGTTGGTGTTTGGCTGAAACACGAAGGATTGTAGATGACAAAATCCTTAGTGGATCATTTGTACTTAAAGCAAGCTTTATATTCATTCAAGATGACTGAAGATAACGCGTTAACGGAGCAGCTGGATGTGTTCAGCAAGCTGATTCATGATCTTGAAAATATTGATGCTACCATCAATGATGAAGATCAAGCGTTGTTATTGTTGTGTTCTTTACCTAAGTCACATGCTCACTTCAAAGAAACCCTCTTGTATGGAAGAGAGTCGCTTCCCTTTTAAGAAGTTCAAGCAACCTTGTATTCGAAGGATTTGAACAGAAGAAAGTAGCATAAATAATCATCATCAGTTGGCAATTGGTTGTCCGTGAAGGGGAAATCCTCGAACAGAGATGGTATGTTTGAGAAGAAGAAAGGTAAAACTCAGCAAAAGTCTTATGGATGTGATATTTCTGGTATTAAGTGTTATCACTGTAAGAAGGAGGGTCACACAAGAAAGATGTGCAATGAGCGCCTGAATAATAATGGAGGTAAGGACAATGGCAATACAGCTAATGTGCAAGATGAATATGAATCATCTGATATCCTTGTGGTGTCGAGCAGTAACTCTTGCAATGAGTGGATTATGGATTCAAAATGTACTTGGCATATGACTCTAAACAAGAATGTATTTGAAGAATTATGTGATCAATGTGGTGGATCAGTGATGTTGGGAAACAATAAAGATTGCAAGAATGCAGGTATTGGATCTGTTAGATTCAAGCTCCATAATGAGTCAATAAGACTATTGACTGGGGTTAGGAATGTACCTGGCCTTAAGATAAATTTGACTTCTCTTGGTGAATTCTACAAGATAGGATATGTCTTCAAAGGAGAGCAAGGTATCCTGAAATTCATGAAGGGGTCGAAGGAAGTCTTGAGAGGCCTTGTGTCGAAGGAAATCTTCAAAATCTATATATATATTGTTTAGTTAGCTAGTTATCCTATAAATATGCTAGATCACTCAGGTTGTTGAGTGAGGCCAATTGTGATATTCATTTGTAATCATTTGTAAACCCTTATGAGAAAGTGAATAGTAAAAAATTTGTCTTAATCCTTCTTCTTCTTTCTTCTTTATCCTTTATTCTTTTTCTCTTTGCTCTAACCGTTTTTATTGTTCACTTAAAAAATCTGTTTTCTCAATCTTTATTTGATGAAAGGTATCGTTTGTGATCACAACAAACAGGTGCGATGAGCGTGGAGAAGATGTCGTCAACAAAGTTTGAAATTGAGAAGTTCACCGGAGTTAATGACTTCGGTTTATGACGTTTGAAGATGCGAGCCCTTCTTGTTCAACAGGGTTTGATAGAAGCGTTAAAGGGAGGAGATGTCATGGATGCTACATTGACGGAGAAGGAAAAGACAATGATGATCGACAAAGCCCACAGTGCAATTGTTCTGAATCTTGGTGATAAGGTTCTCAGGCAGGTTTCGAAGGAGACGACGGCAGCTGGCGTTTGGCTGAAACTCGAAGGATTATATATGACAAAATCCTTAGTGAATCGTTTGTACTTAAAGCAAGCTTTGTATTCATTCAAGATGACTGAAGATAAAGTGTTAACGGAGCAGCTGGATGTGTTCGGCAAGCCGATTCTTGATCTTGAAAATATTGATGTTACCATCAATGATGAAGATCAAGCGTTGTTATTGTTGTGTTCTTTACCTAAGTCACATGCTCACTACAAAGAAACCCTCTTGTATGGAAGAGAGACACTAACCTTTGGAGAAGTTCAAGCAACCTTATATTCGAAGGATTTGAAAGAAAGATAGTAGCATAAACAATCATCATCTGTTGGTGAAGGGTTGTCCGTGAAGGGGAAGTCCTCGAAGAGAGATGGTAGGTTTGAGAAGAAGAAAGGTAAAACTCAGCAAAAGTCTTATGGTGGTGATATTTCTGGGACTAAGTGTTATCACTGTAAGATGGAGGGTAAAACAAGAAAGATGTGCCCTGAGCGCCTGATTAATCATGGAGGTAAGGACAATGGCAATACAACTATTGTGCAAGATGATTATGAATCATCTGATGTCCTTGTGGTGTCGAGCAGCAACTCTTGAAATGAGTGGATTATGGATTCAGGATGTACTTGGCATATGACTCTAAACAAGAATGTATTTCAAGATTTATGTGATCAATATGGTGGATCTGTGCTGTTGGGAAACAATAAAGATTGCAAGATTGTAGGTATTGGATCTGTTAGATTAAAGCTCCATGATGAGTCAATAAGACTATTGACTGGGGTTAGGAATGTACCTGGCCTTAAGATAAATTTTATTTCTCATGGTGAATTCGACAAGAAAGGATATGTCTTCGAAGGAGAGCATGGTATCCTGAAATTCATGAAGGGGTCGAAGGAAGTCTTGAGAGGCCTTGTGTCGAAGGAAATCTTCAAAATATATATATTATTGACTTATTATGTCGAATTGGGCCTTTTGTTAAGGATTTAATTGTTTAGTTATCTAGTTAGCCTATAAATATGCTAGATCACTCGGGTTGTTGAGTGAGGCCAATTGTGATATTCATTTGTAATCATTTGTAAACCCTTATGAGAAAGTGAATAGTAAAAAATTTGTCTTAATCCTTCTTCTTCTTTCTTCTTTTCCTTTATTATTTCTCTCTTTGTTCTAACCGTTTTTATTGTTCACTTAAAAACTCTGTTTTCTCAATCTTTATTTGATGAAAGGTATCGTTTGTGATCACAACAAACTGGTGCGATGAGCGGGGAGAAGATGTCGTCAACAAAGTTTGAAATTGAGAAGTTCATCGGAGTTAATGACTTCGATTTATGGCGTTTGAAGATGCGGGCCCTTCTTGTTCAATAGGGTTTGCTAGAAGCGTTAAAGGGAGGAGATGTCATGGTTGCTGCATTGACGGTGAAGGAAAAGACAATGATGATCGAGAAAGCCCACAGTGCAATTGTTCTGAATCTTGGTGATAAGGTTCTCAAGCAGGTTTTGAAGAAGATGACGGCAGCTGGTATTTAGCTGAAACTTGAAGGATTGTATATGACAAAATCCTTAGTGAATCGTTTGTACTTAAAGCAAGCCTTATATTCATTCAAGATGACTAAAGATAAAGCGTTAACAGAGCAGCTGGATGTGTTCGGCAAGCTGATTCTTGATCTTGAAAATATTGATGTTACCATCAATGATGAAGATCAAGCGTTGTTATTGTTGTGTTCTTTACCTAAGTCACATGCTCACTTCAAAGAAACCCTCTTGTATGGAAGAGAGTCGCTAACCTTTGAAGAAGTTCAAGAAACCTTGTATTTGAAGCATTTGAATGAAAGAAAGTAGCATAAACAATCATCATCAGTTGGCGAAGGGTTGTCCGTGAAGGGGAAGTCCTCGAAGAGAGATGGTAGGTTTGAGAAGAAGAAAGGTAAAACTCAGCAAAAGTCTTATGGTGGTGATATTTCTGGGATTAAGTGTTATCACTGTGAGAAGGAGGGTCACACAAGAAAGATGTGCCAGGAGCGCCTGGATAATCATGGAGGTAAGGACAATGGCTATACAACTATTGTGCAAGATGATTATGAATCATCTGAATTCCTTGTGGTGTCGAGCAGCAACTCTTGCAATGAGTGGATTATGGATTTAGGATGTACTTGGCATATGACTCTAAACAAGAATGCATTTGAAGAATTATGTGATCAATATGGTGGTTCAGTGCTGTTGGGAAACAATAAAGATTGCAAGATTGCAGGTATTGGATCTGTTAGATTCAAGCTCCATGAAGAGTCAATCAGACTATTGACTGAGGTTAGGAATGTACCTAGCCTTAAGATAAATTTGATTTCTCTTGGTGAATTTAACAAGAAAGGATATGTCTTCAATGGTGAGCAAGGTATCCTGAAATTCATGAAGGCGTCGAAGGAAGTCTTGAGAGGCCTTGTGTCGAAGGAAATCTTCAAAATATATATATTGTTGACTTATTATGTCGAATTGGGCCTTGTGTTAAGGATTTAATTGTTTAGTTATCTTGTAATTTAAGTTAGCTAGTTAGCCTATAAATATGCTAGATCACGCAGGTTGTTGAGTGAGGCCAATTGTGATATTCATTTGTAATCATTTGTAAACCCTTATGAGAAAGTGAATAGTAAAAAATTTGTCTTAATCCTTCTTTTTCTTTCTTCTTTATCCCCTATTCTTTCTCTCTTTGTTCTAACCGTTTTTATTGTTCACCCAAAAACTCTGTTTTCTCAATCTTTATTTAATGAAAATTATCGTTTGTGATCACAACAAACTGGTGCGGTGAGTGTGGAGAAGATGCCTTCAACAAAGTTTAAAATTGAGAAGTTCACCGGTGTTAATGACTTCGGTTTATGGCGTTTGAAGATGCGAGCCCTTCTTGTTCAACAGGGTTTTCTAGAAGCATTAAAGGGAGCAGATGTCATGGATGCTGCATTGACGGAGAAGGAAAAGACAATGATGATTGCGAAAGCCCACAGTGCAATTATTCTGAGTCTTGGTGACAAGGTTCTCAGACAGGTTTCGAAGGAGACGACGGCAGCTGGTGTTTGGATGAAACTCGAAGAATTGTATATGACAAAATCCTTAGTGAATCGTTTGTACTTAAAAAGAGCTTTGTATTCATTCAAGATGACTGAACTTAAAGCGTTAACGGAGCAGCTGGATGTGTTCGGCAAACTGATTCTTAATCTTGAAAATATTGATGTTACCGTCAATGATGAAGATCAAGCATTGTTATTATTGTGTTCTTTACCTAAGTCACATGCTCACTTCAAAGAAACCATCTTGTATGGAAAAGAGTCGCTAACCTTTAAAGAAGTTCGAGAAACCTTGTATTCGAAGGTTTTGAATGAAAGAAAGTAGCATAAACAATCATCATCAGTTGGCGAAGGGTTGTCCGTGAAGGGGAAGTCCTCGAAGAGAGTTGGTAGGTTTGAGAAGAAGAAAGGTAAAACTTAGTAAAAGTCTTATGGTGGTGATATTTCTGGGATTAAGTGTTATCACTGTATGAAGGAGGGTCACATAAGAAAGATGTGCCATGAGCGCCTGAATAATCATGGATGTACGGACAATGGCAATACAACTATTGTGCAAGATTATTATGAATCATCTGATGTCCTTGTGGTGTCGAGCAGTAACTCTTGCAATGAGTGGATTATGGATTCAAAATGTACTTGGCATATAACTCTAAACAAGAATGTATTTGAAGAATTATGTGATCAATATGGTAGATCAGTGCTGTTGTGAAATAATAAAGATGCAAGATTGCAGGTATTGGATCTGTTAGATTCAACCTCCAGGATGAGTCAATAAGACTATTAACTGGGGTTAGGAATGTACATGGCCTTAAGATAAATTTGATTTCTCTTGGTGAATTCGACAAGAAAAGATATGTCTTCAAAGGAGAGCAAGGTATCCTAAAATTCATGAAGGGGTCGAAGGAAGTCTTGAGATGCCTTGTGTCGAAGGAAATCTTCAAAATATATATATTGTTGACTTATTATGTCGAATTGGGCCTTGTTTTAAGGATTTAATTGTTTAGTTAGCTAGTTAGCCTATAAATATACTAGATCACTCAGGTTGTTGAGTGAGGCCAATTGTGATATTCATTTGTAATCATTTGTAAACCCTTATGAGAAAGTGAATAGTAAAAAATTTATCTTAATCCTTCTTCTTCTTTCTTCTTTATCCTTTATTCTTTCTCTCTTTGTTCTTACCGTTTTTATTGTTCACCCAAAAACTCTAATTTCTCAATCTTTATTTGATGAAAAGTATCGTTTGTGATCACAACAAACTGGTGCGGTGGGCGTGGAAAAGATGTCGTCAACAAAGTTTGAAATTGAGAAGTTCATCGTAGTTAATGACTTCGGTTTATGGCGTTTGAAGATGCGATCCCTTCTTGTTCAACAAGGTTTGCTAGAATCTTTAAAGGGAGGAGATGCCATGGATGTACATTGACGGAGAAGGAAAAGACAATGATGATCGAGAAAGCCCACAGTGTAATTGTTCCAAGTCTTGGTGATAAGGTTCTCAGGCAGGTTTCGAAAGAGACGACGGCAGCTGGTGTTTGGCTGAAACTCGAAGTATTCTATATGACAAAATCCTTAGTGAATCGTTTGTACTTAAAGCAAGCTTTGTATTCATTCAAGATGACTGAAGATAAAGCGTTAACGGAGCAGCTGGATGTGTTCGGCAAACTGATTCTTGATCTTGAAAATATTGATGTTACCATCAATGATGAAGATCAAGCATTGTTATTGTTGTGTTCTTTACCTAAGTCACATGCTCACTTCAAAGAAACCCTCTTGTATGGAAAAGAGTCACCAACCTTTAATGAAATTCAAGAAACCTTGTATTCGAAGGTTTTGAATGAAAGAAAGTAGCATAAACAATAATCATCAGTTGGCGAAGGGTTTTCTGTGAAGGGGAAGTCCTCGAAGAGAGATGGTAGGTTTGAGAAGAAGAAAGGTAAAACTCAGCAAAAGTCTTATTGTGGTGATATTTCTGGGATTAAGTGGTATCACTGTAAGAAGGAGGGTCACACAAGAGAGATGTGCCATGAGTGCCTGAATAATCATGGAGGTAAGGACAATGGCTATACAGCTATTGTGCAAGATGATTATGAATCATCTGAAGTCCTTGTGGTGTCGAGCAGCAACTCTTGCAATGAGTGGATTATGGATTCAGGATGTACTTGGCATATGACTCTAAACAAGAATGCATTTGAAGAATTATGTGATCAATATGGTGGATCAGTGCTGTTGGGAAACAATAAAGATTGCAAGATTGCAGGTATTGGATCTGTTAGATTCAAGCGCCATGATGAGTCAATAAGACTATTGACTGAGGTTAGGAATGTACCTAGCCTTAAGATAAATTTGATTTCTCTTGGTGAATTTGACAAGAATGGATATGTCTTCAATGGTGAGCAAGGTATCCTGAAATTCATGAAGGGGTCGAAGGAAGTCTTGAGAGGCCTTGTGTCGAAGGAAATCTTCAAAATATATATATTGTTGACTTATTATGTCGAATTGGGCCATGTGTTAAGGATTTAATTGTTTAGTTATCTTGTAATTTAAGTTAGCTAGTTAGCCTATAAATATGCTAGATCACTCAGGTTGTTGAGTGAGGCCAATTGTGATATTCATTTGTAATCATTTGTAAACCCTTATGAGAAAGTGAATAGTCAAAAATTTGTCTTAATCCTTCTTCTTCTTTATTCTTTATCCTTTATTCTTTCTCTCTTTGTTCTAACCGTTTTTATTGTTCACCCAAAAACTCTGTTTTCTCAATCTTTATTTGATGAAAGGTATCGTTTGTGATCACAACAAACTGGTGCGGTGAGTGTGGAGAAGATGCCTTCAACAAAGTTTGAAATTGAGAAGTTCACCGGAGTTAATGACTTCGGTTTAAGGCGTTTGAAGATGCGATCCCTTCTTGTTTAACAGGGTTTGCTAGAAGCGATAAAGGGAGGAGATGTCATGGATGCTGCATTGACGGAGAAGGAAAAGACAATGATGATCGTGAAAGCCCACAGTGCAATTATTCTGAGTCTTGGTGATAAGGTTCTCAGGTAGGTTTCGAAGGAGACGACGGCAGCTGGTGTTTGGCTGAAACTCGAAGAAATGTATATGAAAAAATCCTTAGTGAATCGTTTGTACTTAAAGCAAGTTTTGTATTCATTCAAGATGACTGAAGATAAAGCATTAACGGAGCAACTGGATGTGTTCGGAAAACTGATTCTTAATCTTGAAAATATTGATGTTACCGTCAATGATGAAGATCAAGCATTGTTATTGTTGTGTTCTTTACTTAAGTCACATGCTCACTTCAAAGAAACCATCTTGTATGGAAAAGAGTCGTTAACCTTTGAAGAAGTTCAAGAAACCTTGTATTCGAAGGTTTTGAAAGAAAGAAAGTAGCATAAACAATCATCATCAGTTGGCGAAGGGTTGTCCGTGAAGGGGAAGTCCTCGAAGAGAGTTGGTAGGTTTGAGAAGAAGAAAGGTAAAACTCAGCAAAAGTCTTATGGTGGTGATATTTCTGGGATTAAGTGTTATCACTGTAAGAAGGAGGGTCACACAAGAAAGATGTGCCATGAGCGCCTGAATAATCATGGAGGTAAGGACAATGGCTATACAGCTATTGTGCAAGATGATTATGAATCATCTGAAGTCCTTGTGGTGTCGAGCAACAACTCTTGCAATGAGTGGATTATGGATTCAGGATGTACTTGGCATATGACTCTAAACAAGAATGCATTTGAAGAATTATGTGATCAATATGGTGAATCAGTGCTGTTGGGAAACAATAAAGATTGCAAGATTGCAGGTATTGGATCTGTTAGATTCAAGTTCCCTGATGAGTCAATAATACTATTGACTGGGGTTAGGAATGTACCTGGCCTTAAGATAAATTTGAGTTCTCTTGGTGAATTCGACAAGAAAGGATATGTCTTCAAAGGAGAGCAAGGTATCCTGAAATTCATGAAGGGGTCGAAGGAAGTCTTGAGAGGCCTTGTGTCGAAGGAAATCTTCAAAATATATATATTTTTTACTTATTATGTCGAATTGGGCCTTGTTTTAAGGATTTAATTGTTTAGTTAGCTAGTTAGCCTATAAATATGCTAGATCACTCAGGTTGTTGAGTGAGGCCATTTGTGATATTCATTTGTAAAGCCTCATGAGAACGTGAATAGTAAAAGATTTATCTTAATCCTTCTTCTTCTTTCTTCTTTATCCTTTATTCTTTCTCTCTTTGTTCTAACCATTTTTATTGTTAACCCAAAGACTTTGTTTTCTCAATCTTTATTTGATGAAATGTATCGTTTGTGATCTCAACAAACTAGTGCGGTGAGCATGGAGAAGATGTCGTCAACAAAGTTCGAAATTGAGAAGTGTAGCGCAATTTTTGTGGTTTCGAATCACTATTGCTTTGGTACTATAGTTCAATTCATTTTTTATCCTGTAAAGCTGATTAAGGAAGGGAAATAGATGTCTCCAATTCACTTTGCTTGCATACTAAGGTTAAACAGTCAAAACTGTTGGTTTACAGATGCTATCAAAAAGGGGGGCTGTCTTAGGTTATTTCGTTTAAGAATACAGTGTCTGGACTATTTGCGAGGCTTCTGATAAGGTGTTAGGTCTGATGCTTTTTTATTGATGTATAGAGGTACTTGACTTTGAGTTTTTCATTAGTATGCTTGCTAAGATTTCGCAATCTTATGCCTACGTATTCCCGAAATAGGGAAATCGGAGCGATCGTAGTTCCTCCTATTCTATTTGAGGAAAGAGATGTTTTGGTGTCTTGTTCAAAGCCCAAGACATGAAGCTAAAGGTGATTTGTATCTTGTTCAAAGCCCAAGATATGAAGCTAAAGGGTTTTGGCTGAGAGAGAATTTGGCATCTCTAAAGAGGAATTATTGATGTTTGTATGTTGTGAGCGAAGCACGAATTTGATGCTAAAAGGTTGATTGACTCAACCGGGGATTTCTTTATTCAAAGCCTAAGATGGGGCTAGAGGTTTGAGTTTTCCGGGGAAAATGTTCTTTCTGTCTTGTACAAAGCCCAAGATTGAGGCTAAAAGGGATTTTGACTCCGTTGGAGAGAATGTATCTTGTATAAAGCCCAAGATGGAGGCTGAAATGGTTTGACTCAACAAGAGAGTACTTTTATCTGTCCTGTATAAAGCCCAAGACAGAGGCTAAAAAAGGTTGACTCAACAGGAGAGTCTTAAACAGGTGATTGACTCAACAAGAGAGTCTGAAGGTTGATTGACTCAACAAGAGATTCCTTTATACTCAACAAGATAGTGATTTAATGTCTCGTACGAAGCCCGAGATTGAGGCTAAAAGGAGATTGACTCAACAAGAGAGTCTTTTATACTCAACAAGAGAGTGTTTTTCTGTCTCGTACGAAGCCTGAGATTGAGGCTAAAAGGAGATTGACTCAACAAGAGAGTCTTTTATACTCAACAAGAGAGTGTTTTTATATGTCTTGTACAAAGCCCAAGACGGAGGCTAAAAGTGGTTGACTCAACAAGAGAGTCTGAAAAGGTTAGCTCCGCTGGGGAGAATCATTTGTAAAAAGCCCAAGAGGAGGCTGACTTACTGCTGAGGATTATTGCGATCCTGAAGTGGGTCCAAGTGTGGGGAACTCTCATGAGAGAGAACGGGTTTCTGCTGGAGATTGATCCAGAGTGATCGGTGTTTTTTCTTATGTTTGAAAGGAACTTGAGAATGTCTTTGAGACTCAAGAGTTTTAGACTGTCCAAGTCTAGAATTTTATCTTTTGTACAATGCCCAAGAGGAGGCGCGGGCATTAAGGGATTAGTATCAACCCTAAAATGGCCGGAGTTTTGACGCGGGAAAGACTGCTCTAGCAAAGGATGACTAAGTTTTGTCTTATACCTTTAAGAGGTCGCCAGGGTCCTTGTATTAAGCCCAAGAGAAGGCATGAGAACTTCTAAGAAGCTGAAGGGTCCTTGTACAACGTCCAAGAGGATGCGGGGATGCTTTTAGGAAGCCTGTGGGTCCCCAAACCAAGAGAAGTTCAAGAAATGCAATTCACAGAGAAGAGATCATTCCAGGAAAGTTCGAGAATTTGGAAGAAACTCGAGAGATGCCATTCACGGAGAAAAGATCATCTCTGAGGAGTTAGAGTTTCTTTGACAATTTCTAAGGGTGACAATCTGAGAAAAGGTTCACCGAGAATACCGCCTTTCTCTTTGTTCCATATTGTTTAACCCCAAGAGAAGGGAAGACTGTATCTGGAAATCCTATGGGGATCTAGTTTTGTTTGTATTTAAAGAGTGACCAACATGGCTTTACCTAGTTCTATACGTAGTTGCCGGGGAAAACTCTACCCGTTATAGAGCTTCCATGATGTTTTGTTAGTTGTTCAACAAAGAAATTAAAGAAAGTTTTGATAACAGCATATATTTGAATTCAAAATCAAAGGAGAAAGTGCTTTGAAGAGATTGTTGGGGCTTACAGCTCAAGGAGAGGCCCAAGTTTTAACAATGATCGCACCGTTGTCTTGAAAACGGTACAGAGGAACTTATACAATATGTGAGGCCCAAAAAGTTTTTATGTACAATAGGGTTGGGTCTTACACTCTATTAGAGGCCTAAAGATTTATTTTTGTACAAGAAATAGGACTTACAACTCAAGGAGAAGCCCAGGGTTATTTGTTTGAAAACGGCGATCGCGTCGAGGTTTTTGAAAACACAGTGGGTCTTATACAACATCTGAGGCCCAAATCATTTTGGGGAAAAAAAAGGTGTTGGGTCTTACACTCTATTAGAGGCCCAAAGAATAAAGAAGGGTCTTATAGCTCAAGAAGAAGCCCAGTTGATTTTGTTAAAAAAGGCGACGATCGCGCTGAACGTTTGAAAGTATATAGAGGGACTTACACAATGTGTGAGGCCCAAAGGTATTATTTACAAAGGGGTTTGGTCTTACATTCTATTAGAGGCCCAAAGAAATTTAAAGAAAATAAATGGGGCTTATAACACGAGGGTAGGCCAAGATGATTTGATTTTTGAACTGGCGATTACGCCGAGATTTTTCTTTTAACGCAGAGGGACTTATACAATATCTGAGGCCCAAAATTGTTTTGGTTACAAGGGGATTGGATCTTACACTCTATTAGAGGCCCAAAGAGTTTGAAAAAGATTTGTTTAGGGTGATTAAGATAAAAAACCCTAAATTAATTTCAAAATGTATTTTAATTAAATAAAAATTTAATTAAAATGACTAAAATTATCAAACATGTGTGAAAAACAAGTTGTGATCTTGGATTAATGTTTGAAAAATCATGTTTATATCCACAAAATGATTGGAAACCAATTAAATTTGGAAAATCAAGGAGGAAAAAATATTTTAAATGTTAAAAAACAAATAAAAGATTAATTCTTTGCAAAAATACCAAGTATACGAAATAAATAATATTTTTGGGATTTTTTGGCAAAACAAAATATTTTAACATTTTTGTGAATTATTAAAAAAAGAATCAACTCAAAATCATTAAAACTCAGGGAGAAATTAATTTTTGAATCAATTAAATAAAATCACAAAAATTCAAATATTCAAATTTGTGAAAGGGAGCCAAGAACACGCGCGAAGGGAGTTTTGCTCAGATTTGCATTTTCTATCCAATCTCACTGAATACTTGATGAAATCACACAATCCACATATCAATCTGCTCGTTTTCACCTCACGATCATGTCTATGGCCTTTAATTTCATTTATTTTAAGCATTGAATAAGAAATCAAGACAAAACCTCAAGAACCCTAAAATTTGCATGAAGGATGAAAATTTTGATACATGATTCAAACAAAGCAATTAATTGAGGGGAAACATTCTATGCATGATTATGAACATTTGGCAAAAGTATTGTGCGAGGAAATATGCATAGATTAAGAGATGACCAAGTTTAGGCTTACTTGAAGGTCGTGACAGCAAGAACAATGTGATTTTTGAGTTGGAGGTGTTACAGATGAGTTGCGATGATCTGAACAGCTTCCCTACATCATATGGAGTGTGTTTTAATGCTTGGACTTGATTGGAAATGGCTGGATCACTTCATGGCATCTCAACTGCAACTTGGTTGAAAACATGAGCAACTGGCTGGTGATTCTGAGAAATCAGTGTTACAGTTGTGTGTTTAGTGTTTGATCAGCTCACATATGATGTTTATGAGGTGTTAGAGCAATTTGTTTGAGTGGAATTGCTCTCTACTAAAAAATTCGATAGTGACTTGCTAAGAAATGCATTTTTTAGAGTGAGAAGATGATTTTGAGAAAGGCAAGTGTTATAGGCCTTTGGTGTACTTAAACTGAGCACAAATGAGCTCTATTTATAGTAGAGTAAGTTTGTTTTGCAAGCAATAGTGAATGGCAACTGCAACAGATCATTGTCCAATTGCATCACTTTGGAATCTTAAGTCTCCTCTAGCCATTGACTAGAGATTAGAGCACAGGCCTTTGGTTCCCTAGTTCAAAGATCATCCTAGACTCATTCAGTTGGAAAAGGCTCGGTTCATGCCACCTTTGGTTCCCTAGTTCAAAGATCATCCTTGACTCATTCCGTGGGAAACAATAAAGATTGCAAGAGTGCAGGTATTGGATCTGTTAGATTCAAGCTCCATGATGAGTCAATAAGACTATTGATTGTGGTTAGGAATGCACCTGGCCTTAAGATAAATTTGATTTCTCTTGGTGAATTTGACAAGAAAGGATATGCCTTCAAAGGAGAGCAAGGTATTCTGAAATTCATGAAGGGGTCGAAGGAAGTCTTGAGAGGCCTTGTGTCGAAGGAAATCTTCAAAATATATATCTTGTTGACTTATTATGTCGAATTGGGCTTTGTGTTAAGGATTTAATTGTTTAGTTAGCTAGTTAGCCTATAAATATGCTAGATCACTCAGGTTGTTGAGTGAGGCCAATTGTGATATTCATTTGTAATCATTTGTAAACCCTTATGAGAAAGTGAATAGTAAAAAATTTGTCTTAATCCTTCTTCTTCTTTCGTCTTTATCCTCTATTCTTTCTCTCTTTGTTCTAACCGTTTTTATTGTTCACCCAAAAACTCTGTTTTCTCAATTTTTATTTGATGAAAGGTATCGTTTGTGATCACAACAAACTAGTGCGGTGAGCGTGGAGAAGAGGCCGTCAACAAAGTTTGAAATTTAGAAGTTCACCGGAGTTAATAACTTTGGTTTATGGCGTTTGAAGATGCGAGCCCTTTTTGTTCAACAGGGTTTGCTAGAAGCGTTAAAGGGAGGAGATGTCATGGATGCTGCATTGACGGAGAAGGAAAAAACAATGATGATCGAGAAAGCCCGCAGTGCAATTGTTCTGAGTCTTGGTGATAAGGTTCTCAGGCAAGTTTCAAAGGAGACGACGGCAACTGGTGTTTGGCTGAAACTCAAAGGATTGTATATGTCAAAATCCTTATTGAATAGTTTGTACTTAAAGCAAGCTTTGTATTTATTCAAGATGACTGAAGATAAAGCGTTAACGGAGCATAGGGATGGCGTCGGGTTGGGTCGCGTGCGGGTTTCACACTACCCAAACCCGCGCCCGAAATCACCACCCGAACCCAAGGGCTATTCGGGTGGAAAAATAACACCCACGCCCACACCCGTTGGGTTCGGGGTTTTCCACCCAAACCCGAACCCGTAGCAAAAACACAAAAATGCAACATCAACATTGAAATTTGAAACACAAGAATTCCATCAAGCTCTCTCAACGAAATTAAAGAATTAAATTACAACTTTCCATCAAGTTTGGTAACATTACAATTAAAATTAAGGTCTTCAACATCTTAACATTACAATTAAAATTAAAGTCTACATATATATTTAGGGGCACTTATGTAATTTCATGTCTAAGCGGGTGTGGTTTCGGGTTTCGGGTGCGGGTTTCACACTGGTGGCACCCGAACCCAGTCAACTCGGGTTTTCACCCGTTGACTCGGGTTCGGGTGCGGGTGGGCCCCGTGGGTTTGGGTCTACCTGCCATCCCTAACGGAGCAGCTGGATGTGTTCAGCAAGCTGATTCTTGATCTTGAAAATATTGATGTTACCATCCATGATAAAGATCAAGCGTTGTTATTGTTGTGTTCTTTACCTAAGTCACATGCTCATTTCAAAGAAACCCTCTTGTATGGAAGAGAGTCGCTAACCTTTGAAGAAGTTCAAGAAACCTTGTATTCGAAGGATTTGAATGAAAGAAAGTAGAATAAACAATCATCATTAGTTGGCAAAGGGTTGTCCGTGATGGGGAAGTCCTCGAAGAGAGATGGTAGGTTTGAGAAGAAGAAAGGTAAAACACAACAAAAGTCTTATGGTGGTGATATTTCTGGGATTAAGTTTTATCACTGTAAGAAGGAGGGTCACACAAGAAAGATGTGCCATAAGCACCTGAATAATCATGGAGGTAAGGACAATGGCAATACAGCTATTGTGCAAGATGATTATGAATCATCTGATGTCCTTGTGGTGTCGAGTAGCAACTCTTGCGATGAGTGGATTATGGATTCATGATGTACTTGGCATATGAATCTAAACAAGAATGTATTTGAAGAATTATGTGATCAATATGGTGTATCAGTGCTGTTAGGAAACAATAAAGATTGCAAGATTGCAGGTATTGGATCTGTTAGATTCAAGCTCCATGATGAGTCAATAAGACTATTGGCTGGGGTTAGGAATATACCTGGCCTTAAGATAAATTTGATTTCTCTTGGTGAATTTGACAAGAAAGGATATGTCTTCAAAGGAGAGCAAGGTATCCTGAAACTTATGAAGGGGTCGAAGGAAGTCTTGAGAGGCCTTGTGTCGAAGGAAATCTTCAAAATATATATCTTGTTGACTTATTTTGTCGAATTGGGCCTTGTGTTAAGGATTTAATTGTTTAGTTAGCTTGTAATTTAAGTTAGCTAGTTAGCCTATAAATATGCTAGATCACTCAGGTTGTTGAGTGAGGCCAATTGTGATATTCATTTGTAATAATTTGTAAACCCTTATGAGAAAGTGAATAGTAAAAAATTTGTCTTAATCCTTCTTCTTCTTTCTTCTTTATCCTCTATTCTTTCTCTCTTTGTCCTAACCGTTTTTATTGTTCACCCAAAAACTCTGTTTTCTCAATCTTTATTTGATGAAAGGTATCGTTTGTTATCACAACAAACTGGTGCGGTGAGCGTGGAGAAGATGCCGTCAACAAAGTTTGAAATTGAGAAGTTCACTGGAGTTAATGACTTCGTTTTATGACGTTTGAAGATGCGAGCCCTACTTGTTCAACAGGCTTTGCTAGAAGCGTTAAAGGGAGGAGATGTCATGGATGATGCATTGACGGAGAAGGAAAAGACAATGATGATCGAGAAATCCCGCAGTGCAATTGTTCTAAGTCTTGGTGATAAGGTTCTCAGGCAGGTTTCGAAGGAGACGACAGCAGCTGGTGTTTGACTGAAACTCAAAGGATTACATATGTCAAAATCCTTAGTGAATCGTTTGTACTTAAAGAAATCTTTGTATTCATTCAAGAGGACTGAAGATAAAGCGTTAACGGAGCATAGGGATGGCAACGGGTCGTGTCGGGTGCGAGTTTCACACTACCCAAACCCGCACCCGAAATCACCACCCGAACCCAAAGGCTATTCGGGTGGCAAAATAACACCCACGCCCACACCCGTTGGGTTCGGGTTTTTCCACCTAAACCCGAACCCGTAGCAAAACACACAAAAATACAACAAAAACATTGAAATTTGAAACACAAGAATTCCATCAAGCTCTCTCAATGAAATTAAAGAATGAAATTACAACTTTCCATCAAGTTCGGTAACATTACAATTAAAATTAAGGTCTTCAACATCTTAACATTACAATTAAAATTAAAGTCTACATATATATTTAGGGGCACTTATGTAATTTCATGTATAAGCTGGTGTGGTTTCGGGTTTTGGGTGCGGGTTTCACACTACCCAAACCCGCACCCAAAATATTGGGTGGCACCCGAACCCGAACCCGAACCCAGTCAACTCGGGTTTTCACCCGTTGACTCGGGTTCGGGTGCGGGTGGGCCTCATGGGTTTGGGTCTGCCTGCCATCCCTAACGGAGCAGCTGGATTTGCTCGGCAAGTTGATTCTTGATCTTGAAAATATTGATGTTACCATCCATGATAAAGATCAAGCGTTGTTATTGTTGTGTTCTTTACCTAAGTCACATGCTCACTTCAAAGAAACCCTCTTGTATGGAAGAGATTATGAATTATCTGATGTCCTTGTGGTGTCGAGCAGCAACTCTTTCAATGAGTGGATAATGCATTCAGGATGTACTTGGCATATGACTCTAAACAAGAATGTGTTTGAAGAATTATGTGATCAATATGGTGGATCAGTGTTGTTGGGAAACTATAAAGATTGCGAGATTGCAAGTATTGGATCTGTTATATTCAAGCTCCATGATGAGTCGATAAGACTATTGACTGGGGTTAGGAATGTACCTGGTGTTGCACCCCAAATTTTACCCTCATTTTTCTTGCTATTTGTTTTTTATTATTTATTATTTATTACCTTTCTCTTTATTTTAATTTGATATTTATCTTAGCACTTATTTGCTCTGTGACTAGGTTAATTTCAATTTGGCACCATTTTATTTTATTTGAGTTGTTTTAATTTCATTTAATTTAAATCAATTTTATTTAAGTCAAATTCTAATTAATTAGGCTAATCATCCTTTTAGCTCCTTTTAAATTAGTTCTTAATTTAAATGATAGTATTCTTTTTTATTTTCATAATTATGCTATGTATTTTGGTAAGAATTCCACGTTGCTTGCTGGTTTCTCATTCTATCATTTTGGACCAATGAGAATTAAGTTTGTGGGGTTGACTTTTCAACATTTCTTCCAACCATTGAGAGCATGACATGTGGCATCCAAGAGGCCAAAGGAGACCAAATCCTTTCTCCTTCTTTGTTCTTGCTGAAGAATTGTAAACGAGGAAGAAATTTCAGTTGTAGTTTGTATCAATCCATTCATCCAACCATTCAAATCGCAAGACCGTTGGCGCGGGTTCTTCAATTTTGAATCTCCAAATCCATTCCTCTTCAAGCTCGTCTTTACTTTGCGTAGAAGGTGGTTCAGAAGAGACATACCATTTCCAGCATACGACTGCTCCATCTGCAAACCTGTCCACACTACCTCCAATCTTTGCTCCATTTGGTAGCCCTCTCAACAGCATCAATGGGAGAGTTCTGAATCCATTCACCAAGTGATGAACACGCCCCTGCACGTCTGAATTATCGCAGCGCATTTCTCTCCCAGAGTTGGACTAAGTTTGAAATTCAAACGAAAACCCTAATGGTTCAGCTTATGCTCACCAGCTACTTGAGAATTTGACCCGACCCATGATGTCTCTCATCAACCCAACACTTTTCCTATTTAAAGAGTCTCGTTTTAGTTCTGAAGACACCAACAACCATTCACAAAAACACTCAAAATTATCACCAACAATTCTTTCTCAAAAACACTTAATTTCTCCAAGGGTCGAGTGAACTGAGCAAGTGAATTTCTGAGTGGCGGTGGACGTGTTCTGCATAATCAAGGCATTGGCAAGACTTCAAGAGGTAGAAAGAGTAAGAATCTGCTCAAAGGCTTACTGATAGCTAAAAAGAGAGGTGAGAATCTTTACTTCACACTCAGTCAGAATATCAATGTCATATGCATTTTTGTAATGTTTCTATGTTACTTTTGCCTCTCCATAGTATGAATCTGATGTATGTAGGTTTGTGTTTTAGATTTATCATGAATAAGTTAAGTTCTGATTTTGGTTGAATGTACAACATTGGCTGATCTGCTCTATGCTTGTTTTGTTAACTTGTTGAGTTTGTTTGGTTACTATTGTTAAGCTCATAACAGATACATATATGGTTGCTTCTTGATGTTTCAAAATATATGCTCAAGTTGTTGATATGCTTCTCTTTCTGTTATTCATGCAGCCACCACTTGTATGCCTAAATTTATGTGTTTGCTTAATGTCTAAGAAATCTGTTAGGCCTTGAGGCTATGCAGACAGTTTTTGTTGTTTTGAACTTGTTGCAATGTTGATGCTTTATCTATACTCAACCACCCTTCTGGCATGACTGTAACTTGGATATGCCTAAATGTGTTTTGAATCAAGTTTGTCATATATGCTTAAACTGGTACACTGCTGAGCTATGTATTTGTTGATTCATAATCTGCTTAACATGATAAGACTTTTGAACTGAGTTATTACATTTTGTATCTCATGATAATTGATCACTTATATGCTTGTTACATTCTGTTTTTAATTGAATATTGGTTTGTGAAATAGTAGCCACCAATCTTTACTTTGTTCACTAAGATTGACATGTTAGCTTTGATGCCATCAGTTATATGTCTTTTACTTTGGAATGATAAACCTGTCTTGATATGCCATTTCCTTATAGCTTGAACCATGCTCACCAGTTCTGCACGTCTTTCATCTACCATGCCATACCTATTTCACTTGTCATCTTGATTGATGTTTAGTTTATAAGTCTGATTTTTATGTGTGCTTGGTTTTATTTTTTTTGAGCATGTCTATCTATGTGCCTGCTGAGTTTTTAGTTTCTATATATGAATCTTTGCATCCTCTTGAAATGCTAGAACATTTGATTTTGCTTGATGTTAATAAGTGATTTTTTGACATGTTTATCTTTTACCTTATTATTGGAGCATGTTTGTATACTTTGGTTTTAACCTTACTTGTGGATGATTGAGGTCTGTTTGTCTGTTTCACAGCTGTTGTATACATGTTTTATCTGTCATCTACATGTTACATTCCTACTTGAATGAATGTTGCATAGGCACTGTGTTCATAGAATGTTTGTTTAGCTTGATATGCTCTAATGTAGATTTCTAGGCTGCTATCAAATGATAGCATTTGAATGATTAATATGATTGGATATGTTAAGTGCTTATCTTCTTATGCTTTGCTGTCTCTTATTTGCTTTAAATCTTTAATGTCATCTCAAAACATGTGTGCCAACTTTTGTCAATATATTTGAAAGTAAATTTTGTTCATGTTTGACCACTGTTATGAACCATTAAGCTTACATAATATGCTTGTCTGCCACCATGCTATGCTCAGTGATCATAAGTTATTAGTTAATTGCTAATTTGTATGTCATGTTGAAAACTATCATCTGTGAGTTCTCATGTTGGTTTTAATCTCAGTCTATTTAGGTAAGGATTAGGTCTTCTATAATATACTTTGAATGAGTGTTATCTTGGTGTATTCAATCTAGAAAGACATCAATCTTAGTGCAAATGCTTCTGTTTTATCTTCTTGTGCTTGATGCTTTACATTAACCTAGCCTTGTTTGAATCTTCTGTTTATGAATGCTTAAGGCTTGCATGTAGGGTTGCTGTTTAAGTTAAACAATGATTTTAGTATGTCTCTGCAATGTCTGTTCTTAACCTTTGTCTTACATCTAAATATGTATGTCTATTCTGTCAGCATGTTAATGCATTGTGTAAGTATCCAAGCCCTGCTATATGTTGACATGGAACTATCTGTGCATTCACATGATTACTGCTCTAACTGTTTGTTCCCATGTCATATGCTCGATTCAAATGTTATCACATGATGAGTTTGTTTGTTATGCTTTCTTATATCACATTCTGTTTTGAATATATATGTGTGAGTCTTGAGAACCTTTGTTCATCATGAGGTGCATATGCTTATCTATGTAACTTAACTGATCCTCCTTGTGTCAACATGATGTATAGCTGTTTTGTATGATATCCATGCCTAAACTGTCATTTGATTTGGTTATGTCTAGATTATTGCTTTACATTACCATGAACCTAAGTAAATTTGCATCGCCATTGTATTTGATTTTAGTCTGCCCTGCTCTATCTTGACACATGATTTATCATTTAACCATGACTGGATGATTACTCTAAAAAACCTGCATGAGTTACACTGTCTCGTATGTTATACTTGAAGGAATCTTGCATGCTGCCTGCTATAGTTTTGGTTTTTGTCTTTTTATTTATTCATGTTGCTTGCTACTGCCTGCTGATTTATGACAAGGTTGATTTATAAACCATGCTGCTAGTATGACTCTATGCTTGCCATGCCTGCCTATGATTGTTTCTTCTGATATGTGTATCTTAATCTGACTGTCCAGTATTAGTGAATGGCTCGTCTTTTGATTTATCATCACTTACTTGAGGTTGTCATGCTTTGATTATATGCCTTGCTTTGTTTTGATTCATTAGTTTGATAGATTGAATTCCTTGAAATGTTTAAGTTCCCTTGATGTTATAACAATTCGCATAGATAATTGTTGATGGCTGTTGTATTTGTTGCTGGTGGGAGGTTAGGGTGTGCGCATGTTTTGTTTATTTGGGAATTTAGGAAGCGTTTGCTTTATATATTTATGGAATCATATAATAACTGGATGAGGGCGTAGCACCGCTGGTCCAGGAGGAGAGTTATAAGAGTTGTTTATGCTGAGGACGAGGGTTCGATCCCCTCGCCCAACCCTTTTTTATTTTCCTGATTTGTGCTTGTTTTTAGATATATGTGTATTCTACCCTTCTATTGTCAAGGCGCGCACATAGCCCAGTTGGCTGTGGTTTGGTTTTGTTTGATTCAAAGGGCGCGGGTTCAATCCCCACGGTTGCAACTTTCTTTTTTATCACTTAGTTATTTATTTCACTATTTTAATTTTATACTTAATTTCTAAAATGTCATAACTTGTTTATTTCTTATCATTTTTCTTCCTTTCTTTTTGCTTCATTTTCTTTATTAAGCCTATTTTCTATATAAAATAAAATTATCAAAAATATTTTAATTTTGAGACTTTATTCTTGATTAAGATTAGAAATACTCATTAAGGATTTATTGCACTTTCTTATTCACCATGCCATGTTATACCTATTGTGTTTGATCATTATTTGTTTAATTCTCACTTTGCTTTGACATATTGATTTTATCTCATCTCATATTTGTATTCATGTCTTTTATATCATCTTATTATCTCTTTTAGTATTTTATCAACTTTTCTCCCCCACTCCAAAAGAAGGTGAATAGTGTTGACTCTTAAAGTCATTACCCCCCCATCTTAACATAAGTAACCTCTTAGGAAGAAACCTTATTTCTTGGCCTCATCAGAGCCATAGAAATTAAAACTAGCTTTAGGAAGAGTTCTCCAACTCTTAGTGATATTCATCATAATGAATTTATCACTTTCCCCTCCTAACTAAACCTCAACATAGGTCCATTACAACTAGATTTAGAGAGTTCTTAAACTCTACAATGAGCTTGTACTCATTTCCCCTCTGAATATTGACCATAGTCAATCATTCAGTAGAAGCAGAACTACGCATACTCTGATTCTACTCCCGAGGATACGTAGGCGTAAAGCGCGATGCTTTATCGAGTATACTTAGATACTAACCCTAGGGTTTTCAGACCTTCAGCATAGAACCTTTAGCAAACATAAGATAACAGTAGAACAAGAGGTTCCTGAAGAGTACTACAGACGTTTAGGGTGCTAATACCTTCCCTAGGCGTAACCAACCCCCGAACCTTAGATCTTTCCCTTTAGGTTTTTCTAACGATCTTGAACCTTTCCTTTGGATAAATCAAAGTCGGTTGTAAAAGAAATATGATGCAAGTTAATTAATATCTTGTTATCCGATTTTCACTGCAACACCTGGCCTTATGATAAATTTGATTTCTCTTGGTGAATTCGACAAGAAAGGATATGTCTTCAAAGGAGAGCAATGTATCCTGAAATTCATGAAGGGGCCGAAGGAAGTCTTGAGAGGCTTGAAGAAACAAGGCTTGTATATCCTTGAGGTTGTGGTTGTAAGTGGTTCAGCAGATTTTGCTTCCACGAAACCGGTGTCGAAGACAGAATTATGGCACATGAGATTTGGCCATGTCAGCGAAAGAGGCCTGGTGGAATTAGGGAAACAGAACCTGCTAGGTAGTGACAAAATCGAGAAAATGGTGTTTTGTGAACCTTGTGTATTTGGAAAATCTTGCAGGGAGAAGTTTAACAATGGTAAAGAAAGAACACATGGATTCGTTGATTACATCCATGCTAATCTTTGGGGGCCTGCAAGGAATCCTTCACATGCAGGTGCAAGGTATTTTCTATCCAAAGTTGATGACTATTCTAGGAAATTATGGGTATTCATTCAGAAGACTAAGGATGAATCTTTTGAGTATTTCAAAAGTTGGAAGGTTCTGGTCGAAACTCAAACTGGCAGAAAGGTTAAGAGGTTGAGAACCGACAATGGCGTTGAGTTTTGTAACGAAGCTTTTGATAGTTACTATGTCGAGTCTGGGATTGCAAGGCATAAGACTGTAGCAGGTACTCCTCAACAAAATGGCTTAGCTGAGAGATTCAATCGAACAATCCTTGAAAGGGTTAGATGCATGTTTGTTAGTGCTGGATTAAAGAAGTGTGGAGTGGCAAACGACCATCAGTGAGTCATCAGAAGGTGTTTGGCTCTATTTGCTACAAGCATATTCCTGATGCTAGGAGAAGGAAGCTTGATGATAAGAGTGAACCTATGATTCTGGTAGGATATCATAAGACTGGAGCATACAGGTTGTTCAATCCAATTAATCAGAAGATTGTGATGAGTCGAGACATTATGATTGATGAAAATTATGCCTGGGATTGGAATTCTAGTAATTCAATTGACAAGCCACCGATGAGATATAATTTTGACAAAGCAAGTAATGATGTTGATGTCGAAGATATTGTTGATACTCTAGTCAAAGAAGAAGTCGAAGCAGTTGTTGACATTCTCGACACAGTTGAAGTCAAAGAGGATATAGCTAGCACAAGTCAGAGACCTCAAAGAACTAGAGCTTGTCCAACAAGACTTCAATACTATGAAGTGGTTGGTGATGAGGAAGTCATAATAGATGGGGAACTAGTCCATTTTGCTTTACTTGCAGGTGCTGAACCAATCAACTATAGCATAGCCTTCATATATAAACAATGGAAGTTTGCTATGGTCGAAGATTTACAAGCAATTAAAAGAAACAACACATGAGAGTTTGTCGAATTGCCAGCTCACACAGAAGCTATCGAAGTAAAGAGGGTGTTCAAGTTAAAGCACAATGCTAATGGGTTGATAGCAAGGCATAAGACGAGATTGGTAGCTCGAGGATTTTACCAATGAGCAGGACTCGACTACTCTAAAGTATTTTGCACCTGTCGCAAGATTGGAAATTGTTCGACTAGTGGTAGCCTTGGCATGCAACCAAGGTTGTTCAACATTTCACTTAGATGTGAAATCAACATTTTTGAATGGACATTTAGAAGAAGAGGTGTATGTCACACAACCTCTTGGGTTTATGATTCAGGAGGAAGCAAGTAAAGTATGCAAGTTGCATAAAGCGCTCTATAGTCTCGAGCAGGCACCTAGGGCATTGAACAAGAAGATCGACTCATACTTGGTTGAATTGCGATTTGCAAAATGTAAATCTAAGTATGTTGTCTATGTTCAACTTGTGGCACAAGATATAACAATAATCTGTTTATATGTCGATGACTTGCTAGTAACTGGAAGTAGCCTGAAGAACTTGTCGAAGTTCAAAGAGCTTATGAAAAAGGAATTTGAAATGTCGAATCTGGGAAAGTTGTCATACTTCCTAGGCATGGAATTTCAAATGTATAAGCAAGGCATGGGGCTACATCAAATAAAGTATGTCAAAGTGATGCTCTAGAGTTTCAAAATGGATGATTCGACTCCTGCATCTTCACCTATCAAACCAAATTTAAAGTTGGAGAATCATGGAGAGGAAGACAAAGTCGATGCAACTTTGTTCAAACAAATTGTCGGATCTCTTAGTGAGCATATACATGAATGAACCAAGGGTATCACACATAAAGGCTGCAAGAAAAATCCTGAGATACTTAAAAGGATCAACAAACTATAGAATTTTATTTCGACGAGACTCTGAAAGCAAAGAAATTATGGTTACTTGTTATTCAGATGCTGACTGGTGCGGAGATAAGGAAGATCGAAGAAGCACTACTGGATATTTCTTTCAAGTATTTGGTGTCCCAATTTCATGGTGCTCGAGAAAGCAACTTGTGGTAGCACTATCATCATGTGAAGCGGAATATATAGTAGGATCCTATGCTGCATGTCAAGAAATTTGGATCAGATTGGTACTTGAAGAAATGGAGGTCGAAGTGAAGAAACCTCTTGTGTTGCAAATTGACAACAAGTTTGCCATAAATCTGGCAAAGAATTCAGTTCTGCATGGAAGAAGTAAGCATATCGAAACTAGATTTCACTTCTTAAGGAAAAAGGTAAATCGAGGTGAACTTGAAGTTAGGCACTGATCAAATGAAGCACAGTTGGCCGACATTTTCACCAAAGGATTAAAGATCAACAGATTCCAAAATTTGAGAAAGAAATTAGGAATAGTTCAGATCGACTATGATTAGCATAGGTTCGGCAACTTGGATTATGGACGGTATGTTGAAATATTAGATTTGATTTGATTTGATTATATTTAATATTTAAATATAATCCAAGTTATGTTATCCCAAAACCAATTAGGGTTGTATGTAAATAGTCATAGTATGTATCATTATTTGTAACAATTCATTCAATAATATTAATCCTTATTTCCTTATTCTCTCTCTTTCTCTCCTCACTAACAAATTGGTAGCTAGAGCTCCAGTTATATTTTTTGGTTCGAGTAAAGGGATCGACTTACATGTATCGAAATGCCCAGGAAGTGGTGTCCCATTGAAATCGAAATGCCCAAGGAAGAGGTGTATCGAAATTCCTAAGAAGAGGTGTCAACGGCGGTAAATATATGTGGACAAAAGAGTTTCCACTTGAGGGGAAGTATTATGGACTCACACTTGAGGGGGAGTGTCGAGAATAATAAAGTCAAGTGTGAGTTGGAGTACCACATTGATTATAAATGTGGATAGTTGAGCATTTATAAGTGGGGGAACCCATACACCTATCACCTTAAGGTGTTAGGTGAATATGCAGTGTCTCTCTCACTTGTGTTGCTCTTGGCCCAACGTTAATGCTCCTTCAAACTCCCCCAACATTTTTACAGTTTTTCATAGAAATTGGAATAGTGTGAAAATCATGATATCAAGATCCAAAACATGAGGTTTTTCTAACACCATTTTCTCTTAAATTTTTTAACATTTCTTTCAATTTTTGACTTATATTTGGCCAGTCATCATATATATATATATATATATGTGTGTGTGTGTGTGTGTGTGTGTGTGTATATATATATATGTGTGTGTGTGTGTGTGTGTGTATATATATATATGTGTATATATATATATATATATATATATATATATATATATATATATATATATATATATATATATATATATATAATTGGGTCAAGGTTTTTAAAATTCTGTGTACATTAGTTACAATTTAATTATGATAAAAAATGGAGGTCATATTTAATCATTATTTAATTTGATAAATATTTTATGAAGTACTATTTAAGAAAATGGATCACCTGCTACTTATGTCTGCACTTAATCCTGTATTGCTTCATCTAATGGCTAAAATTCAATATAAATGAAACAAATAAAATGAAATTAATTTTAAGAGATAGAAAAAATATGAATAAATGACTGAGATGAAGGCAGGATGGGCAGCAGCATGAAGAAAATTGGAGCCAAATCCTTATTTAGATAGAGTTTAATCTGAAAATTTTGGAGTTCTATGTGATAGTCCATTCTATATTAACCTTATTTAGATATAGTTTAATGTGTGAATAATAGAAAGAATGTTTTTACCATATAATTATAAATATAACTAATTGTCAAAGCATTTAAAATTACTAATTTAAAATTACTAGTGTTGTGTTGTTTTATATTAACGGTTTGGTTTATGTTGTATTTGCAGATAAAATCTCTATTAATTAATAGGTTAGTATGATGATTTTTATTTTATGTGCTTTGAGTTTGAAACAATGCTTCTACTGTGTTTCTATTTGTTTCATATTAATATTTATGTATAATATGCAATTTGATGCAACCTGACATAACATATGTCCTTCAAAATTTGTTTTTAAATAAGTTTAATATTTATATGGTTGGATTTAGTTCATAAATGAGATAGATGGGGGAAATATTTGTGATTATACCTTTAGGATATAAGAATATGTGTGATGGAGGAAAAGTTGTTTCTTTAACTTTGACATTGTTAAATGTATTAACAAACCTTACATGTATGCTTTGTTTTCTTTTTCTTGAGCTAAAAGATCTTTTCTTATTGAGAATTAATGCAGGTCTTTTCTTTATTCCTGGATTTGTTCCGTCACTAATTAAGATGTTAAAATTGTTCCTACACAATAGAAATCAAAAGATAGTTCAAGCATAGAGGTAACAAATATCCTCGTTGGTCCCTATTATGTTTAGTTCATCAATTCTTTTTATATCTAATTAAATATTATATTTTACTGAATAGATTATCACAACACAACAATGAATTGAACTTCAAATGGATAATAGATAGTATATGATTTTGATGCAGCTATAATGACTCAATTTCTCCCTAACTACTTCCTATAATCATAAATATAAATAACTAGAGCAAGGAATCCATATATTGCTATCAAACATATATGTACACATGTATAGTACAAATGTGTGAGATTTTGGGTCGAACTCTAGTTCAGTCGAGGAATAGATTTTTATGTATTTCGACAGGAGACAAGCATGAAATCGAAGCTGGGTCACATGCTGATGTCGAAGGGTTACATATTGTAGTCGAAGGTAGTTCTAATGTGTAATGTAAAAATATATATATTGTTAACTTATTATGTCGAATTGGGCCTTGTGTTAAGGATTCAATTATTTAGTTAGCTTGTAGTTTAAGTTAGCTAGTTAGCCTATAAATATGCTAGATCACTCAGGTTGTTGAGTGAGGCCAATTGTGATATTCATTTGTAATCATTTGTAAACCCTTATGAGAAAGTGAATAGTAAAAAATTTGCCTTAATCATTCTTCTTCTTTCTTCTTTATCCTTTATTCTTTCTCACTTTGTTCTAACCGTTTTTTTTATTCACCCAAAAACTCTATTTTCTCAATCTTTATTTGATGAAAGGTATCGTATGTGATCACAACAAATTGGTGCGGTGAGCGTGGAGAAGATACCGTCAACAAAGTTTGAATTTGAGAAGTTCACCGGAGTTAATGACTTCGGTTTATGGCGTTTGAAGATGCGAGCCCTTCTTGTTCAACAGGGTTTGCTAGAAGCATTAAAGGGAGGAGATGTCATGGATGCTGCATTCACAGAGAAGGAAAAGACAATGATGATTGAGAATGCCTATAGTGCAATTGTTCTGAGTCTTGGTGATAAGGTTCTCAGGCAGGTTTCGAAATAGACGACGGCAGCTGGTGTTTGGCTGAAACTCGAAAGATTGTATATGACAAAATCCTTAGTGAATCGTTTGTACTTACAGCAAGCTTTGTATTCATTCAAGATGACTGAAGATAAAGCGTTAACGGAGCAGCTGGATGTGTTCGGCAAGCTGATTCTTGATCTTGAAAATATTGATGTTACCCTCAATGATGAAGATCAAGCGTTGTTATTGTTGTGTTGTTTACCTAAGTCATAAGTTCACTTCAAAGAAACCTTCTTGTATGGAAGAGAGTCGCAGACCTTTGAAGAAGTTCAAGCAACCTTGTATTCGAAGGATTTTAACGAAAGAAAGTAGCAGAAAAAATCATCATCAGTTGGCGAAGGGTTGTCCGTGAAGGGGAAGTCCTCAAAGAGAGATGGTAGGTTTAAGAAGAAGAAAGGTAAAACTCAGCATAAGTTTTATGGTTGTGATATTTCTGGGATTAAGTGTTATCACTGTAAGAAAGAGGGTCACACAAGAAAGATGTGCCATGAGCGCCTGATTAATCATGGAGGTAAGGACAATGGCAATATAGCTATTGTGCAAGATGATTATGAATCATCTGATGTCCTTGTGGTGTCGAGCAGCAACTCTTGCAATGAGTGGATTATGGATTCAGGATGTACTTGGCATATGACTCTAAACAACAATGTATTTGAAGAATTATGTGATCAATATGGTGGATCAGTGCTGTTGGGAAATAATAAAGATTGCAAGATTGCAGGTATTGGATCTGTTAGATTCAAGCTCCCTGATGAGTCAATAAGACTATTGACTAGGGTTAGGAATATACCTGGCCTTAAGATAAATTTAATTTCTCTTGGTGAATTTGACAAGAAAGGATATGTCTTTAAAGGAGTGCAAGGTATCCTGAAATTCATGAAGGGGTCGAAGGAAGTCTTGAGAGGCGTGAAGAAACAAGGCTTGTATACCCTTGAGGCTGAGGTTGTAAGTGGTTCAGCAGATTTTGCTTCCACGAAACCGGTGTCAAAGACATAATTATGGCACATGAGATTTGGCCATGTTAGCGAAAGAGGCCTGGTCGAATTAGGGAAACAGAACCTGCTAGGTGGTGACAAAGTTGAGAAAATGGTGTTTTGTGAACTTTGTGTATTTCGCAAATCCTGCAGGGCGAAGTTTAACAAAGGTAAACAAAGAACACATGGATCCCTTGATTACATCCATGCTAATCTTTGGGGGCCTGTAAGGAATCCTTCACATGCAGGTGCAAGGTATTTTCTATCCATAGTTGATGACTATTCAAGGAAATTATGGGTATTCATTCAGAAGACTAAGGATGAATCTTTTGAGAATTTCAAAAGTTGGAAGGTTCTGGTCGAAACTCAAACTGGCAGAAAGGTTAAGAGGTTGAGAATCGACAATGGCCTTAAGTTCTGTAATGAAGCTTTCGATATTTACTATGTCGAGTCTGGGATTGCAAGGCATAAGACTGTAGCAGGTGCTCCTCAACAAAATGGCTTAGCTGAGAGATTCAATCAAATAATCCTTGAATGGTTTAGATGCATGTTGGTTATTGCTGGATTGAAGTAGGTGTTTTGTGCTGAGGCTGTTTCAATAGCAGCTTATCTAATAAATAGATGTCACTCATCTGCCTTAGGAATGAAGGCACATGAAGAAGTTTGGTCGGGTCAACCAACAGATCTCGATAAACTGAGAGTATTTGTCTGTTTAGCCTATGCTCATATTAGGCAAGACAAGGTCGAACCTAGAGTTCTGAGGTGCATGTTCCTTGGATATCCTGAGGGAGTCAAAGGTTATAGGTTGTGGTGCCTAGAACTAGGTCACAGAAGATGTATCACAAGTCGTGATGTAGTTTTCAATGAATTCGAAATGGCATTCAAGAAAACTAGTGATGTTCGTTGAAGTGTAGAAATCTCTGAAGAGGAGCTGGAACAGGTAGAGATTCCTGTTGAGGTGGAGTATAGTGATGTTGAAATGCATAACTGTTGTACCCCAAATTTTACCCCTTAGATGTCATATCATTTTGCATAGACATTTAGGATCAATCATATGTGAACTATTTAACTAACCCATATCTTGCAGTTTATTTCCCTTATGTTTGAAATTAGGGTTTGCACAGAGAGATTCAAGGCCTCCTAAGGTATTCTTTGGCTCCATACAATCCTCACAAAGATTCACTAATTGTGTGGAACCAAAATCTCAAGACTTGGAATCAAGTCAGATCAACAAAGGATCACCAGACCAAAGTGTGGAATTAGGGTTTTAACCTGAGGAATCATTGAAGAATTTTGCCCTATCAAGTCAATATTTGCTTGGTTCATCAACCATTTGAGTTACCTACATCCAAGAGGTCTCACTCAATAAGAATTCAAGGTCATCTGGCTCTCATCATGATTAGTTTGAGCCATAGTTTCACCCTGTCTCCAAATTAGGGTTTCTGTCAAGACAATTGCCTTTGATTTTGATCAAGACGTGCTCTCAAGCCCTAGGACTTGACTCCATATGATGAAATACATCCCTAAAGGCCATGTATGAGCTTTATATGTGAAGGAAGAAGCAAGATCATAAGAGTTTGCCCCAGTGCATTCACAGTTGAAATTAGGGTTTTGATCCAAGCCCTAATCCTTGAGGTTTTGACCCAATATGACACCTCCAAGGCCTTAACTCATCATAACATGTCTTATTGATGATTTAAAGTATTAAGATCAAGTTACAAGAGATTTCTTGCAAAGGAAGTAAGGTTTGGTTCATGAAACGTTTCATATGTGGAAATTTCCCCTCTTGTGCGAAATTGAAATGGTCATAACTTCCAAACCACACATCCAAATTGAGTGGATCAAAGCTCAAATGGAAGCTCTTTCCAAGATATTCAAAGTGTTAAATATGACTTTTCTCCAAAAAATGCATGGTTTTTGAGTTATGAAGCTTATAAGCCAAACTGACCCAAGACTTGGTGAAAATTCAGCACTTTTTGCCTTAATGAACAACCAACTTCAACCAGTTTTTCACAAAGTTACAGGCCTCAACTCAAAAATCTTTGAACATGAAAGTTGTAGAGGGAATTGAGGGCTTTCCAAAAAGTACAATAACTCCTCAATCCATGGAGTGAGCTGGGAGTTTCGAATTAATGAAGTTTGAGGTTCTTTTCTTGAGTTTTAAGTAACCAATTTCTGCATAATGATGCATTACACTTCTAATCACCAAGATTTCCACTTTTCTGATGCTTAATCACAAATTAGCATGATCCAGAACCTGTGCCACGAATTTGTCAAGTTGCAACATAAAATAGATTTGTTTATTCAAATGTTTGCAAGTGGATCAAGTGAGAGAAGCTTTAACAAAACAGCATGGCAGCTTCTTGAAACTTGGAGCCTGAGCCAATCTAATCAGCACAAATTGCCAACAGAAGCTATGGCTAGCTTTGAAGACTTTTTGGCTCATCATAAAATAGCTCACTCGATTGGAAAAGGGAAGACTTGACATTTGTGCAAGTTTGGCCATGCCTTGCATCCTCTTGCCTCCCCTATAAATAGCAGTTCATTATGCTTGCATTTCTCACCAACACCTTTCATAAAATACTCTAAATACAATCTGAGTTTCAAGTTTTGCAAAGAAAGGAAGAGGGGGAGGCTTGGCTTTGGAAGTTGGTGTTTGTTTCAGCAAGAAAGGAACTCGTGCATATTGGAAGTTGCAGTGGACATATTCCACTTGGTAAACACTTTCTTCCTACTCATTGTTCATACTCATATATATTATCATTATCATATTTACATCATGAATGTTATGTGATGTTTTCTGGCTTCATTTCATTTTATCCATGATAAAAGTCATGTTGTTTGTTTATACCATTCATCCATGAACAACCATTAAGAGGTAAGTTGATGTCCATTTGTCTTGCTGATATGCTGAGGTAGATGTCTTGCTCTTATTACTGTACCTAAAACTATTAAGTATTGATAGTGTATATTATTTTGTTCATTATCTGTTTAGTAAGTTCATGTTTACTCCCTTATTGTGTAACTCTGCCAATGCTTGAATGCAAATGCTAGTCATGAACTTGTGATAGTTTTTTGCTGATATCATGAAAAGAAGTAAGGTCTCTGACTTGTTGAACTGAGACACTTGTGATGTGTGGAGATTGTATTAGACTATTTGTTTTCTTGTTGGCATGATTCCATGTATGTAATATTGGTCATGATCTTGCTAACAAGAGAACCAAACTGTTTTCTCACTAAGTATGATTTGTGTCATTACTGCCATCATACCTGACTTGGTGTACTCAATGTGTGTACATAGTTCTTATTATTCGAATAAGATGTGTGTTAGTTGTTGATATGATTGTCTGATATATATCCAAGCTTGTCCAAGCTGATAGCATGTTACTTGTTTAAGTCAAATTGATCTAAACACATGAGACTGATACATGAGTCTGGGGATCCCTTGAAGATTTGTCTTTTGTGTTGGTAACATAGTGCATTTACATTTGCTGCCATGTTGGGCACATTGATCAAATGGTATTGTTGGTTGCTTTGTTCTTAATCTGACCATCTTTGAAAGTCTTGCTTCTGTCTGTTTTGAATGTTTTGAGCTTGTGTTTATCACAACACACTTTAGGGTTAATCTTCATGTTATGTGTATTACCCTTACTTCCAGTCTAAGATAGTACCATAAACCATTGTTCTCATTGGCAACTAATGTCTAACTGCTATTCGTATTGTTGTTTTGATCTGAGCTAATGATAAGAAGATAGGATGTTTGTTATTCATACTGCCCTAAATCACTATGCTATGAAAGTATGAATGGCCATCATGTCATTTCTTTTACCTTCAAGGTTTTCACATCCATGTTAATCTGCTTCATTAGGATTGTCTTGAATATCTTTTCATATGTTTGTTTAGCAATTATTCAATTTGTGCAGACTGTCACTTTGATACATGTGCAATATATGTGTTAAGCCTGCTGATAATATGTTGGACTTTGCACTGAAGTGGTGTATATGGTCAAAAGGTGGAAATGTGAAACATATCCTCAAGGCATGCTTGAGTATAATATTATGTTGTGGTGTTTAGTCTCTAAAATGAGAATCTTGCTGTGAATCCATCTTGTCATACACTGTCTTCATGCATCCTTTCACATCCTAATTGTGCCCACAAACTACTATGACATGTTCACATTGCTGTCATTATTGATTGGTGTTTAATTTGTATATCTAAACTCAGGATATGTCCATTCTTACTCTGTTAAGTCTATTTTTGTCCATGTGCCTGTTTTAAATCTCATAAAGCATGTAAAGCTTGCCATGATGCCATGAACATATGTCTGATACAATCCTGTTAAACTTGGTGTTCAAAACATGTATGTAAATTTTCAAACATTCCTTGATGTGAGAGCTAAGAGTGTCACTAAGCCTTGTGTCCACTTTGTGCGCATAAATTCTTGCTTTGATGTGTAACCTGATTGTGTGAACCATTGCCTTACCATAATGAAAGTTGTGTGTGCAAACTGCTGTCATTCTCTTGAAGTGTTGTTTTGTTACCATGTTTAGCATTCAGTTGGCAGGTGTATACTAATATAGCCTGTTTCCTGAATTTGTTTTGTGATATCATTGTCCACTTGTCTGAGCCATTACTTGGTAAAACACACTCAATGATGGTGTATGATCATCCTCCTGATGCATCCATGTTTCATGATGAGCTTGAATGTCTAAGTGTCAATAGCATGATTAGGAGGTTTAGGGTGGCACATATGTTTGACCAGATTTGTTGATGTCCTTCTATTTGTACCATATTTTAATCATCTTATCATCATGTTAACTGGTTTGTATTTTGTCTCTTGATCAATGTAGTCATGCATCCAGGTTTATTTGAATTTATGTAAAAGTGCTAATGATGTGAACCTTTTGAATTTGTGTCCTCTTATACCAGCCTGCTAAATTGGATCTTCATGTGTGGCATGGTAAACTTGAACTGATGTTACACTGATGCAATTGAATATGGCATTGCTTTGTCTTGTTGTATTGAATCATACATGACTGTCCTGAATATATAGAAGTATGTTTGCCATGATAAACCTTCCACATCAAACCATGTCATTCTGAGTTGGAAACTGTATTGCCACATATTCAAAGGTTGATATTTGTCATGTTTGAGATGCCTTTGACTGCTAATATCATGTTCAGCTTTCGATAAAGTTTAAAACCATGTTAATTCTAAACTCTTGCACTTGTCCCTTTTGCTGCTAGCATGTAACACTATGTTTATCTTGTCACAACCAAGTTGCCATAACCAAGTTGTCCTTGATAAGATGTTAAGAACTCTTCAGGTTTAGGCTGCAAGTTCTTGTTGATCATTGTTGGTTGTTTTGTTCAATTTGTGTGCTTGTTCCAACTTCATTTCATTGTTATGACTTCTACTGTCTGTTGTATGTATGTTTTGACATATAAATTGGTAACATTGGCATAAGCTGATAACTGAAACAAATGGAAGTATGAATCCTGTTTTGATCTAATAAGATTGAGAACACTCCCCTTTTAATATGTATAGCATGATCATAATGTCCTATCACTGTGTGAATACTTTCCCTCCATTGTTAAGTATGCTTCTTGTGGCAAAGTCACCAAGAACTCATGGGCCCTTCGTGTATTAAGGCAAGAATAGCGGGGTTTACATCTTTTGGTTGGTTAAGGTTTTATTCAATTTAATGTTATAATTGATTATCACTCTCACTAATTATGTTTACATAAGTGGCAAGAGTGGATTCATGTGGTAGCTGGGGTGAAGTTCCCTCTGCACCAAGGCCATGGTTGTATTGTTGGAAAAGGCTAGTTTTTAAAAGGTTCGCGCAAAAGGTTTATAAACTTCTAGAGTTAGATTTATGACTGGATGTAACAGCCACCCCAGTGGCAAGCACACACATACACACGCCCATCTGACCCTTAGGACTGGGGTTCGAATCCCCCTCGCTCCAGTCCTTTTATTTTCATTTCTTAAAATTAACTTGGTTTCACATATATGTCAGTGTTGCCCATATTTGTTAACACGCGCGCAATGGCCTAATTGGCAATGTTTTGGGACTGCATGCGCCAGGTCCTGGGTTCAATACCCATGGGGGACCTCTCCTATTTTTTTATAGCATGTTGCTTTGAATTTCTACGGTTTATAATTCAATTTCGAACCTTCATAACTCAACCATTTTTCATCCTTTTTCACTCATTATTTTTGCTAAATGTTCCTAAATGAATTCACTTTTTGAACTTAAAAAGAGATTGATGAAGACATTTAATTTTGAGGCCTTTATTCATGTTGGAAGTGGAAACATCTTTTTAGGGTTTTATTGCACTTCTTATTTGCTCTTGATTCTTTCATCATGTCATTGTCTAATGAACATTGGTTCTAACCTTGCATTATGCTATAAACTTTATTTCATTTGAATGCTTTGTCATTTAAATGTTATATCTTCATGTAAATATCCATGTATATTTCTTGTTTTATAAAACTGTTGTTCTCCCTATTCCAAAGGAAAGTTCTCCTAAGTTGACTCATAAGTAAAATCACACGCCATCTTGGCCTCCTAAGAGCCACATTCATTCTTGGCCTTCTAAAAGCCATCTTTCCCTTAGGCCTCCTAAGAGCATTTCCCTTTTCTTGGCCTCCTAAGAGCCATAAATCATAACCTAGAAGTAGGAAAGAGTTTTCAAAACTCTATGTGGGCTCATCACATTGAGTAACCACTTTTCCCCACCATAAATTAGACTTAGAGGGTTTCTTAAACTCTATATGAGCTCATACTCATCCCCCTTGGAACTTTGGCCATAGTCAATGGTTCCTCAAAATTCACCCTTAGTTAGGTGAACTATGGTTGCTCTGATTCTTTAGTCAGATACGTAGGCACAAGATACGACGTCTTGGCGAGCAAACTTAGTGTACATACCCTTAGGTCTTTACCTTACCCTTAGCAGATTCCATTAGCAAGCAAACATAACATAACGCAAACTAAACAAGAGGTTCCTGTAGAGTACTACGGATATTAAGGGTGCGAATACCTTCCCTTAGTATAACCAACCCCTGAACCTTAGATCTCCCCCTTTAGGTTTTCTCGATCTTGAACCTTTCCTTTGGATAAATCAAAGTCGGTGGTGAATTTAAGAGTTTTGCGATGCAAGTTAATTAATATCTTGTTATCCGATTCTCACCGCAACAATAACCCAGATGAAGTTGAAGAAGAAAAGAAAGATGCAGAAGAGACTGAGGAAACCGTCGATGACTACCTAGTGGCAAAAGATAGGTCGAGAAGAGTCATCAAGCCACCTCAGAGACTTGGTTATGCAGATCTTATAGCTTTTGCCTTAATCTCTGCAAGTGAGGTACTTGAGGAAGAACCTAGAGATTATAAGGAAGCTATGAGGAGTTAAAGCAAGACTGAATGGCGAAAAGCCATGGATGATGAGATGAAATCTCTTCATGATAATAACACTTAGGAGTTGATTGAGAAACCTGCAGGAGCAAGGTTAGTCAGTGGTAAGTGGATTTTCAAGGTCAAGGAAGGAACCGAAAGAGTGATGTCGAAACACTTTAAGGCAAGGCTGGTTACTATGGGGTTCGCTCAGAAAAAAGGTGTCGACTTTAATGATGTGTTCTTACCTGTTGTGAAGCATAGATCCATTCGAATGTTGTTGGCCATGGTGGCAAAGTTCGATCTGGAACTAGAGCTAATGGATGTGAAGACAACATTTATGTATGGTGACCTAGATGAAACGATCCTGATGCGTCAACCTGAAGGGTATGCAGTAAAGGATAAGGAAGATTTTATGTGCAAGCTGAATAGGTCTTTGTATGTCCTGAAACAATCTCCTCGACAATGGAACAGGAGATTCGACAAGTTCATGGCACACATTGGTTTCACTAAGAGCCAGATCGACCACTGTGTTTACTTCAGATTTCGACTTGGAAACTCACTTGTTATTTTGTTGCTTTATGTGATAACCTCATATCTAGCAACAGTGTTGAGGATGTAATGGAGGTGAAGGTAGAACTCAGTAAGGAGTTCGAAATGAAGGATATGGGAGCTGCCACCAGAATTCTTAGGATTGACATCCGGAGAGATAGAAAGCAGTCGAAGTTGTGCTTATCTCAAGAGACATACCTACGGAAGCTTCTCGACAAGTTTGGTACGTCGAATTCAAAGCCTGTTGTGACTCTAACAAATCCTCAGTTTAAGCTAGTACTAGTCAAAGTCCGAGTACTGAAGCTGAAAGAATCTATATGAGTAGCATCCCATATGCTACTATGGTAGGTTCTTTGATGTATGGTATGGTCTGTACGAGGCCAGACATAGCGTATGGTGTGAGCCTTGTAAGCAAGTATATGACCAATCTTGGAAAGGCGCACTGGTAAGCTTTAAAGTGGATTCTCAGGTACATAAATGGGTCTCTGAAAAGAGTCCTGATTTATGGTGGAGCCAGTGGTGATGATAACAAAGTCGAAATTGAAGGGTTTATCGACTTTGATTATGCACGTTGTATGGACTCCAGAAAGTCTATTTTTGAATATGTGTTCAATATGTTCGGCACAACAATCAGTTGGAAAGCAACGCTTCAGAAGGTTGTTGCCTTATTAACCACTGAAGCAAAATATATTTCCCTCACTGAAGTTGAGAAAAAAGCCTTATAGCTTGAAGGTTTTGCAAAGGAGCTAAAACTTCAAGGTCGAAGTATCACTGTTAAATGTGATAGTCAAAGTGCAATACACTTGTCGAAGAACTCAGCCTATCATGAGCAAACCAAACACATCGATGTAAGGTTGCACTTCGTCAGAGAGATAATCGAGCATGGTGAAGTCTAGGTGTTGAAGGTTTCGATTTATGACAATGTTGCTAATATGATCACCAAGACGTTGCCAAGTTGCAAGTTTTTCCACTGTACGCAGTTGATAAAGCTGCATGATGAAAGCTAGTTTATTTCCCTATTGTGTAGTGTTAGATCCAAGGTGGCGATTTTTGAGATTTTGGGTCGAACTCTAGCTCAGTCAAGGAATAACTTTCATGTGTTTCGATAGGAGACAGGTGTGAAGTCGAAGCTGGGTCACATGCTGATGTCAAAGGGTTACATATTGTAGTCGAATCTAGTTCTAGTATGTAATGTCAAAATATATATATTGTTGACTTATTATGTCGAATTGAGCCTTATGTTAAGGATCCAATTGTTTAGTTAGCTTGTAATGTAAGTTATCTGGTTAGCCTATTAATAGGCTAGATCACTCAGGTTGTTGAGTGAGGCCAATTGTGATATTCATTTCTAATCATTTGTAAACCCTTATGAGAAAGTGAATAGTAAACAATTTGCTCTAATCCTTCTTCTTCTTTATCCTTTCTTCTTTCTCTCTTTGTTCTAACCGTTTTCATTGTTCACCCAAGAACTATGTTTTCTCAATCTTTATTCGTTGAAAGGTATCGTTTGTGATCACAACAAAATGGTGCATCTATAAGTTTATACTATATTTTTTTTTCATTGTATACTATAAGATTCTTTGTTACAAATTATTAAATTACATTTGTATTTGGTTGTTAGGTTCTTTTATCATGGATATGTCGAATGACTTATATAGTATATTTTATGATTAATGAAATTCTTTAGATTTTTTTCTAGAAAGAATCTATAATAGCGCTTTTATAAAAAAAAACTCTATTAAATCACATTTTCGATGATGCGAAAGTTCTAGTAAATTCTATATCACCAAGTTGGCTAAGATAGCGCTTTTATGGAAAGTGATATTAATGATGAAGCTAAAAAGCGCTATTAAAGGTATATTATCTTTAATAACAGCAGATTGAATAGCGCTTTTAAACACTATTATATGCCAAAAAAAGCGCTATTAAATATCTTTTTTGGCATAGTGTATCATGTTATGCATTATCAAGTAACATCATCTCCCTACTTGAATCACCCTAACGCTCTTCTCCATAAAATGGATGAAATATATGTGAATTTATTCATGCGGGATCAAAACTCTCATCCCATAACCTTGCTTACATCGTGATCAATTCATGCATTCATATGAACAATTACTTTGAGATCATGGAAGCATAGATCACTAAGGGCTTTTTCTGGTTGTAACTTGGTCGGGTTTCACAACAAGGGTCATTTTCCCTATTTTAAAATCACACCTTTGGTCCCCCTAGTTTAAATTCAAACAGTTTTTGTCCCCCTCTCACATTTTTCATACAAAATCGATAAAATCTTTGTTTTTTAACTTATATTTTAATCTATAAAGTTCAATAATATGTTTATAAACAAAGATTTTTCATGTTTCACTAGTAACTTGTCATTTATAAAATTGAAACATCTTTAATTTTAAGTGCAAATTTAAAATATGAGAGGGGAACCAAAACGGTTTAAATTTAAAATAGTGAAACTAAAACTATTTAAATTTAAAATAGGGGAACCAATTTCATGAATCAAGTAAAATAGGCGCACCAAAAAATTTAATAAAATCTAAAAATTTTAACATAAAATATATTATTTATAATAGTGTGGAAAAAATATATATATATATATATATTATTGTGTATAATATTTTTTTTATTGAATAGAAATTACAGTCCTTTTTTTAATAATTTTCTAAGACTAGACTCCTAGGTATTTTCTTTTATTTTTAAGAAGTTTATCTTGGACTGGTATTCTAGAAAACTTTTTCCTTGTTTTATAAAAAAAACTAGAAATAAATTTTTAAGTACGCACGAGATACGTTTTATGGCGTGATATAGTTCTGAACGCGCATTTGTTTGCAGACTATAATAAAATAGAAATTTGACAAAAAAAACTAAAGAATAATAGTAAGTTAATGTTGAAATAGTAATACATGTAGAAGATGAAATGTAAATAACAATATAAGAAATAACATGATTAAAAATATAATCTATTAAACTTGTATTAGATAAATTAATCATTTTATTTTTTTTACAAACAAGGCAATTATTTTATAAGAGAAAATACAATTTTAAAAAATCTACTCAATCTGTTTTTATTAAGCTCCCTTAATTTTTTTCACATATTTGAAAAAATGGTTGATAAATTTTCATTATTTATTATTTAGATCAGTAGTTTCATTTTCCCGTTTCATGTAATTTCACGACATGAGAAAACAAAATTTATTAAAAATTTTTTTTACTAAGTAAAATATATTTCTAAGGATACAAAAGGGTATCCTAACCCATATACAAAATCAGTAACCCACCACAAAATTCACCCTTACATAAAATCACAGGGTGATTTAACCCATTCGTAATAATTATATGAAATCTTTTTTGAATTGCTTGGCAATCCACCACCATGAGATAAGAACTATCTTGTGCACCACTAGTTCACCATCCTAAACTTTATCATTAAACATGATGGTATTCCGAGTTGTCCATATACTCCAACAAATTACCATCCAAAACCCAATCGCATTCTTAAAGGCGACACCTCGGGAGCACAACGCAACCAACCAATCTCGAAAGTGATCAAGAAGGTTAACAAAATGAGGTACCGACACCCCTAACCAGCCGTACATACGGTCCCACACCATACGACTTTTACAACAAAGAAAAATCAGATGTGATATATTTTCGTCATCTACAAAGCAGAAAGGGCATACCTTATCAAGAGGATTCGAAATAATCCGGCGAGAACAAAGATTATCGCGAGACGGAAGCCTATTATGAAATAGACGCCAACCGAATAAAATAGATTTCAAAGGAGTTGAAGCAGTCCACAAAAGTTTGAAAGCAGCCGCAAGTGTATCCGATTTAGTTGCATCACGGTCCCTATGAATCAAAGCACGATAACCAGAACTGACAGTATATGAATGAGTTGAGTTATGAGGCCAACTCACCAAATCCTGAACATCTCTACGCAATGAAGCCTGTTGTAGTACTACCTGGAGCCTCTAGATGTCCTGGTGCAGAGATGATGAAGTACTGATTTCCACAAAACTAATGTTCCATACCCAAAGATCATCCACCCATTGGCCATTATTCACCACCCTACTATAAGGATTGACAGCGAGCATTCTCAACTCCAGAAAAAGAGTTGCCAGCTTGGTGTTACCGCACCACAAGGATGACCAAAATGAAGTAGCCTCTCCATTTCCAACCGAAGATGATGTAAAACCGTAAAACGAGTCTTGGCCGAATCCTTTAGATATAAAGAGCAAGTCCCTCCACAAGAGAGATGAAGGAACTCCGTAATTCAGATATTCCCCACTAATCAAATCGGAACAAAAATTGCCATACCTTTCCTTAAGGATACCTTGCCACAAACTATCTTGTGGTTTAAGAAACTTCCGTAACCATTTAGCTAGCAAAGCTAAATTGAAACTCCTAATATCCAAAATACCCAGCCCTCCCTCTTCCTTGGATTTACAAACCAAACTCCATTTAATCCAAGCCATCCCTCTTTCTGTAGTGGATCCATTCCAAAGAAATCTCCTTTATAAAGTCGTAATTATATGGATTACCTTGCTAGGCATCTTATAAAAGGACATGTAATGAATAGGTAAGTTGGAAAGTACCGATTTGATAAGGGTAGTTCTACCTCCCATGGACATGAACCTCCCTTTCCACGATGCTAATCTCGATTGCACCTTATCTATTACTGGTTTCCAAAATGATACTAACATATGGTTGCCTCCAATATGGATTCCAAGGAATTTAAAAGGACAAACCTGAATTTTACAAGCTAAGAAAGTCTCAGCTGCCTTCATAAAAGACTCCTCCACTCCAAAACCAAACAAGCTACTTTTGTTGAAGTTTATCTCTAAACCGGACAAAAGCTGAAAGCATTTTAGAATGATCTTTATCGCCCATAAATTGCTCCATGAACCTTATCCAACGATTACCGTATCGTCTGCGTATTGTAATAAGTTAAAAGAAATACCTTGTCCCAAGTTAAAACCCTTAAACACCAGCCCCTCAACTGCTCTCTTCATTAGAACTTCTAAACCCTCCGCCGCGATGGCAAAAAGAAAATGTGATAGAGGATCACGTTGTCTAAGCCCTCTAATCACTTTAAAATCCTGAGTAGGACTCCCGTTGACAAGAACGGACATATAATTATTGAAAACACTACCCTCCATCCATTTCCTCCATTTCTCACCAAAACCCATAATCTCCAACACCTTATAAACATAATTCCATTCAACACAATCATAGGCCTTGGCGAAATCCATTTTTAGAATCATCCCCTTATTCTTACTTCTTTTTGCATAATCCACAATTTCATTCAAGATGAGAACTCCGTAAAGCAAATTCCTTCCCGCTATAAATGTTGTTTGAGAAGGCAAAATAATGTTGTCCACCACTAATTTTAATCTACCCGCTAATAAAGTAGCCACAACTTTATATAAACTACCAATCAAACTTATCGGTCGATAGTCATCAAGAGTCGTAGGGGAATCACATTTAGGAATCAAACAGAGAAAAGACAAGGATAGAACCTTAGGAAGCTTACCAAACTTAAAAAATTCCTGAATACAGTCGGTAAAGTCTTGACCAACAATCTCCCAGCACTGTTTAAAAAATTCCATGTTGAATCCGTCAGGGCCGGGACTTCTATCCCCTTTGCACTGAAAAACCGCCATCTTAATTTCCTCTTGTTTGAAATTAGCTTCAATAGCCAAGCTTTCCTCAACTGACAGCACCTTGAAAAGATTACAACCTATGGATGGCAAAGTTCTGTTAACAAATTTGAATCTCTTCTCGAAATGACTCGCAACCGCCTTCTTTACCCCAGCTACGTCGTCAACAATTTGATTGTTAACTGCCACCAATGAAATGGTATTCATTATATTTCGATGAATGATGACAGCGTGATAGAATTTTGTGTTTTGATCTCCCTCAACAATCCACTTGGTGCGTGATTTCTGCTGCAAGATACTTTCTTTGATTCTAAGATTCTTCCACAACTCATCTTCTGCATTAATCCTACTAATAAGATCTTGAGACCTACAAAGACCTTCATTCTCCGCCAAAGCATCTTCGATGTCATTAATAATATCAACATTTTCTACTATTTTGGTATTAATCCTGCCAAAAACATTATTGCTCCACCACCTGAGTCTTGAACATACATGTTGCAATTTTCTGGATAGAATATAAGAGGGGCTGCCTTGTACCAAGCATGAATCCCACGACTCCTTCACAAATCCAAGAAACTTAGGATGCTCAAACTAGCATTTAAGGATCTTAAAAGGTTTTGGGCCCCTATTAATATTCCTTACCGAAATCCATATCGGACGGTGATCCGAAATATCCCTTGCTCCCGCTTTCTGACATACCATGTTCCACTCATTCAATAATCCATTGGATACCAATAATCGATCTAGTCTACTACAAGACTTACCAGATGAATTGAACCAAGTATACTTATTACCTGAACTTGGCAAATCCACACAACCTGTCATTTGGATAAAATCTCCAAATTCAGCCATAATCTTCCTGTTATGAATCCCACTGCCTATTTTCTCCCTAACATTTTTAACTGCATTAAAGTCCCCACCCAATATCTACTATCCCCCCTCCAGCTTTGATTTTAACAGCAAAATACAACTCCAAAGGTTTCTTTTCTCCACATTATTACACGAGGAGTAGATGTTGAAAAAATAGCATATCTTGGTGTTCCAAATAGCCTTCAAACCTAAATAACCTATACCTCTGTAACTACAAACTGGAATAATCAAATCTTTCCTCCAGATAGTTAGAATGCCTCCTGCTAGGCCTTCAAAATTTGAAACAGACCAATTACAATCAGTATTGCCCCAAATACTATGTACAATTTTATCAGTCATTTGAACACTTTTTGTTTCTTGCAAGAAACATAAATTATCCCCACCACTACTTAGCATATTTTGAATTTTCGTATTCTTGATCTTATTACCACTCCCTCTAATATTATAAGTTACAAAGTTCATGAGAAACCTGTAGCAGCCACCTTCTTGCATATTTTATCTTTCCTATCTTCTACTTCCATATTACATATTATTGACTCAAAAACTTCGTCATCTTCATTTTCTTCTACTCCCAACCCTTTAATGGATTCCCACACCTTAATAGGTAGACTTGCAAGTTTCTTCTTTATTCTGGAATTGCTTTTGATGACATCCCCATCTTGTATAGATCCACTACTATCACCTTTGGAATCCTCAGAAAATCGCGAAATAGACTCTGTCTTCTCGCCATCCTCCATGCCAGAACCCGTAACATTTTTAGCCGGAGTTTCCTGAAACTTATCCGGTTGAATCAAGGTAGAGGAGTAAGAGGGTGCAAACGATATTTTTAGATTTTGATATATCTCCTCCAAAAGTTTCTTTTTCCTGTTTGACCTGTTATTGATAAAGGGCTCTACAGCGTTGGGCCCAGACTTCTCCATTATCTTGTCACACCCATCTGTATTTCCCCAAATTACAACTTTTGAGTTATTGTCCTCTTTATTGATTTTCTTCTTAGAATTAATGTGTTGTCCCACCTCTGCCATCTGTATAAACTTTTCTGAGCCGCAACGCTTAAGAATCTGTTCTAGCCCTACCCCACCTCCCAAAAGGCAATCGCCTATATGCTGACTATCTCTGTTTGCTTGTACAACCAGTAAGGCACAAATATCTTGATCTGACACCTGATTTCTTAGTCCTAAGGATTTGTTAGATATGTCACCATCACCTTTTGCTTTTTCTCTTCTCCCAACATATCTCAAATCTTGATCATACACCTCTTCGTCTTCAATACAATTAGTCCGCTTTCCACACTGGTCAATACCCTCGGGATTAATTGAGCCCAACATTGATTCTTCCACCATACTATCAAAAGATTCCACCTCAGAACTATCCTCCATTGAACCTTCTTTTAAGATACAAGCTTTTCTAGTACAGAAACCGGTAGACTCTTCCATGATTTTGATACGATAAATATTTTTGTAAACTTCAATATTGGAAACTTCATTAAGATTCATCGCGAACTTGGTTCTGATAAGAATGCGAGCAACGTCTAACTTCACATGTTTCTGTGTTTCCTCATCTGCTTTGACGAAGGTTCCTATTCTGTCCGCCAAGAAACTAAAGAATTTGTTACCCCGGACGTGACATGGTAAACCAAAAATATTTACCCACGTTAATCTCTCCTTATCAATATCTTCTGGGGACCAAGGATGAACATCGGAAAACCATTTTTAAACCCATTCTTCATCTTCAATCACCATTTTTCTAATGTCTCCAGTAGTTTCTTCTTCCAATAGACATAAGTTGGCTCCAAAGGGGGTAGCCTTAATCTTAAAGTATCCTTCCATGTGTAGAGCTTCTTGCACCTCATAAGATGAACCAGACACCTCCATGACTCCCATAAAAGCTTGTTCAAATCTCTCAAACTCTCCTTCTTAAACATTAAACATTAAGTGGACAAAATTTGGTTTGTCTCCCAACAGGACCTGATGCACAAATTTCTTATTCAAACCTTCTTTAGTAGCTTGAGCATATGACCTCCCACCATTCACATCACTCCTAACTTGGTAGTTCGCCCCCTTAACCTTGTTCCAGAAATTTTTCTTTTCGAATTTTGTTTTCAAATCTCCCAATTTGCCTTCTCTTTCTCCTTTCTGAAATCTGGGTGTTTTTGCAAATATCTTGTTTCCATTAATGACAATATTGTCCAATTTAATGGCAAACAGATGTTCATCCACCACCTTCTTAAATCTTACAAAACCAAACCTCTTTCCTCTTTTGTCTAATCTCGGAGGGATAAAAACTTCAATCACCAAATCGTATTCCTTAAAAACATTGAACATTTCTTTAGCCTCATATGAATCTGGAAATTCTGTGAAGAAAAATGATGAAGCCTTGAGTAAATCTTGATCGAACCCTTTGTCTCCATGAGCATTCCAAATAGATCTCTTAGCTATCATATTTCGCTTTATTTTTGGTTTCTGAACATACTCCCAACCTCCGGTTTTTTGTATTACCTCGGCCATTTTTCCTAGATGTTGATCTACAGAAAAAACCTAAACGAAGAACTCGCTACCCAAAACCAAAGAAAAACGCACCAGAACACAAAGAGAGACTCGCCTAGAAACACTTGCCAATGAACAGATTTCAGATGCCAAGGTCTCTATACCTAAGTATAGGAATTTAAACAGAAAACATCCAGAATCCTACATTGCCAAAATAAAACTAGGAAGATTTCTGAGAAACCTGATGAAAAAGAAGGGGTAAAACCAAACAAATATGGTATACAGAAAGTAGAGAGAAGTTGGACCTTCTCTCTCTATATTAATAAATTTTTATAAACTCATTTTATTATTAAAAGTTTATTGACTCACTACATAATTGGACCGGTGATTTTATTTTTTCCGTTTCATATAATTTCCACGATATTAAAAAATAAAATTTATTAAAATTTTATTGACCCACTATTTACCGTGAAAATTGGTAAACAACCGCTGATCTTCCAAATCTAACTTTGGTGACTCACAGGATCGATCAGATTGATCCTAGGACATGTGCTAACAATTAATCTAAGGCAAATTCTAAGGAAATAAATACTTCGACATAACTCATGAAGAGAAGTTTGTTGAAAATACAATCTAGACAATGTTTTAAGAATGTTAAGTTAAAAGACTGAAAAGGTAAAAGAAAAGGTCGAAGGCGTGCAGTAAAGGTTGAAACTATAGAAAGTGTAGAAATATAACTTGCGTTAAATAGGAGATAAAAACTTAACAAAAGATTGAAGTAAATTGAATTGAAGGATAAATTGTGTTTACATCACGTACATTCTCACAAGACTCTTTTCTCAACACGCGGATACTTTGAGTAAATTTGGAGTTACTTGTACAAAGTGAACACAACACACCAAATCCTATTGCTAGAACCCTTATTTATAATACCAAAACTAACTGCTATAAACTGCCTGAAATAATACACGAATGACAAGTGTCGCATTGCATGCTTCCATCACTTGGATGTACGCCACCTGTCTTTCTCCAAGAGCGAACCAAAGTAACTACTCCCTCCTTTATTTGAATTTGAATTCCCAGCGTCGGACATCATCAGTATTCTCGGTCGAAGGTGCCCTCTTCAACTCTTAGAAATATTTTCTAAGTCCCAAAAGATATCATTTCCTCTTATAAGCACCTTCGACTTAAACCTATCACACAGATCATGTCAGAAGCTTCTCTAAACCTCTTCAAGAGCTTAACATTCCCATCAACACTTCCAACTTCATATGGGCGTCGAATTTATGAGCTAACAAATTGCCCCCCAAAAATGTCTTTTTTGACAGTATTGCAGAAAAGGGCATTTTTTGATAGTGTTCGTTCGACGCCATCTTTCGACCATGCATAGGTGTACAACAAAAACTGATTAACCCACGTTCCAAGAAACTATTCAGTTTCTTTTCAATCAAATTTATGACATCACAACCAATTATGATTATGACTGAAGCGTCCCCTCAGAAATCACATCAAGTCGCAAATCACCATAACCTCTCCTAGAGTCTAGGAGATCGTGGACACAGGTGGCAACTGCCACCGCCCCTACTTTGGCTCCTGGGAGGACACGTGTCCCACTAGCCTTAGCTCCTTAATGATGCTTAGTGAGCCCTTTAGTGTTTCTAAAGCAATTTATAAATAGTTTCTTCATAAACTACTTTTATTTTTCCCACTCCCAAGTATCCACTACGCACCTTCTCCTCTCTTCCAAAACGTTCAACCCTTCACCTTCACCAAACTCATTTTCTTTAATTTTTTACCAATGACTTCTTCAACTGCTACTACTCAAGACCCAAAGAAAAACCAGAAGCTCAAAGGACAAAAGGGCGTACCACTACTCCCTCCATTCGCTACATTAAATGGACCCAAGGTGGTAAAGAATCAGTAATTCATCCCTGAGCCTCTCAAGGAGGAGAAAAGACACATCTATGAATCCCAGGTACTGATTCCTATCACCGTTTCTGGGAAACCATTAGCTTTATCTGGTCCCTTATCTTCTTTAGATACATATTATATAGCCATTAGTGACTTCTTTCCATCATATCGTAAAACCAAACCTTTAGGGCAGAAAGACAAAGCTAGGGTAACATCTGAACCCCATGACAATGTAGCCCTAAAGAACATGGATTTGAAGTATCTGAATGATGGGTCTAGGCGGTTTAGGGCTACCCCATATTTTAAGGATTCTGACCTCTATTTGAACTGGTTACCAAGTTAGAGAAAATGAAAGTAGAAACTTGGAAGAACTTAGGAATCTACGACTTAATTATGATGTCGAAGACTGGACCCGCTTACTGTCCGACTTTACTGGCATCATCTTTGTATTCTTGGGATAGTACCCACTATACCTTCCATCTCCCTTGTGGGATGATGACGCCCACTCTATTCGACGTAGCCGCTATCACAGGGCTAAAGCCTCATGGGTTAGTTTATGACCCTTAAATAGATGCTCTATACACTATAGGTTTTGCCACCACCAAACACACTTATACTCATTTCATGAACCACTACCATGACAAGCAAACTGACACAATCGAGGACAAAGAGCATATAGCATTCTTGTCTATGTGGCTTTCTCACTGCGTATTCTGTACCAAATCCTTGCAGGTGGCAAGAAAATATCTGACTCTAGCCAATCAACTACACCTTAGTCGAGGCATTTGCCTAAGCGAAATGATATTGGCCAGCCTGTACGAGTCTTTGAGCGAAGGTGTTGGTCGTCTGAAAGACCAAGAGAGCAACGGGAACCTCCTGCTATCAGGACCCTTTTGGTTGCTTCAGCTTTGGCTTAATGCCACTTTTGAAGCCAGCCTCCCCAACAAAGGGTCTGTGGACGAAGAAGCTGCGGAGATTAAGGAGAGACAAGTCGAATGGGTTCGACTGGTGCAACTGACCCCAAACGAAGAAGGGAAGTCACTCAGGGCATCCTTCTCTGGCTTCGACAAAATGTTCGCTAAGCACTATGACTTCACACCAAGGATGGCGCCCTTTGCTGAAAGAAAATATGGCCCTGAATGGTTTACCAGGCCCTTTCCTCCTTCGTTCAAAAAACATGAAGAAGAATCGCAGTGTGTCTGGGAGGCATTCCTCATCCCTCGACTTATCTTTTATCGACTCAACTTGCTAAAGGGCCAAACCTCTCTGATGGCCTATCAACCAAATCTTGTCTCTCGACAATTTGGTTTAGTCCAGACTCTACCCAAGTGCCTGTATGAGAAGAAAGTCCATGTTATCCTTCCCAACACTATCTATGATGCCATAGAGAGTTCGACACACCTTGCTCGACATGCTCATCGATCACTCCTGACTCCCGTCTACTTTGAACCTTCTCATCTCTGCACCCAAGAATTCCACGACTGGTGGTCGAAACATTATGCTGCAGAATTCCTTGATGTCTCCAGCTTCGCTAAGTTGATTGACCAAGCTTTTGTTGATGTGCAGAAGAAGATCAAGAAAGGTAAATCCGCTAATATTAAGGAAATTCAGGCCTTTCATAAGTACTTTGAAACTGATTATCGACCAGACGATATTAGTCGAACCGTCCACGAAGCTGCGGTTACGCTAAAGGAGAAATTTTTAAAGAAAATGGAGAGTTTGAAACTCCCTTCATATGTTACTCCTGAGAAACGCTAAGAAGTGGCTTTCGCACTATTTCCTCCAAAGGCTCCTCGACTGCCATCTGCTAATTTTAGAGTGGCTCTTGCCCCTCTATTTCCATATTGGTTCATCTGTGGGGACTCTATAAAGATCCTTCGCCAGCAGTCGAAACCCAAGGCTCAGCGGGTGGTTCCGACTAAACATACGCTAGACAGTTTCAAAGGACACCTTCATGTCGGTATCGAAGATGTTCGCATCAAATCCGAAATACATAAAGGTTTGGATTCTTCGATTTTATGCTCTTCGCTTGAACTTTATCATTATTGACATGTGGTAACTTGGCTTGTTTTGCAGCTGTACCCAAAAAGAACACCCCTCAGCACCTGGTCGAAGCCAAAGGCGAAGGCAGCAAGGTACATCACACACCTTTTCCTTTCGTTGATTATTCTTTCTCCCCCTAATGCTTCTCAATTTCAGGCTTCTCGCAAACCACCTCCGACACCTCAAAGGAAGTCAAAGCGGGGCACTGCCCAAATTATCTTCGACTCAGAGGATGAGGACCAATCTCCTCCTGAAGAATTGAAACTCAAGAAGAGGAGGAAAACAAGCCAAGAATCTGGTGCTGCTGGTGGCCAATCTGAGCCTACAACGGCTAAAGTCTCTAAAAATACCAATACTACGAGTAAAGTTGTAGAAGCCCCTTCTAGAACCACCTCTAAGCCAGCTGTAGGTCATGCTGAAAGCAATAACTCTAGCCCTGATGCTGAAGGAGTCAAGGTAACTTGTCATATTTTTCTTTAAATATAACTTATTTACCTTGTTTCCCTTGATCTAACTTGCTTCGATTTGATTCAGGCTGATGCTAGTGGTTCGAAACCACCGGTGGATAATCCTCCTTCTCCCACCACCCTGCTGAATAGCCAAGGTGAGCCCACATACCATCCCACTTCTGACTTGGGCTCTGGAATGATTCACTAGGTGAAATTAATAAGCCTGGTTTTGAAACAACTCCCCCTTCGCCAGCAAAGAATGCTACCCAGCAGTCTCAAACAGATGGCTCCGACCATGAGGCAGACGATGTTCAGCAGGATCCTGACACAGAAAATCCAAAAGCTACTGCCATGGATGAAGACCCACCCTTGGTTGATGAAGAGGGATCCCCAAAAGACGAACCCATTGGGGCTGCCAACGTTAACCCAGAAGGAGAGGAAGAAATAGAAGAATATGATGATGAGACCATGCACCAATCTGAACTTGATGGCCATGATGATGAAAATGAAGATGAAGACAAAATGGACAAAGATGAAGAGGAGGAGAATAAAGGTGAGGAGGAGAAGGCTGACAAAGGACCTATCAATGAGCCAACCCATGTCGAAGCCATTACTACCCCAACACCTACTACTGCGAATGAAGGCAAGGTACCCTCAACTGTGTATGGAGCAGGACTTTCTGAAGAGGAACTGGATGCCTTGAAGACTAGCAACCCTCGTCAATACATAAAGATCCTTCTTGGGCGTCGAGGAAGCTCATATGATAAAACTCCCAGTGCTTCGACTACCTCTGGGGATCAACCTTCAAGCAAACCTGGGGACAATATCCTTCTGAAGATCAAAAACAAGATCTTTAAGGGTGACCTTTTTACACTCTTACAGATGGACGATGTCACTCATATCTCTTTGAAAAGTCTCCCCCAACAAGTTGACAATCACGTTATTTCTCCAGAATCTGTCAACGTCATCTTATAGCTTGGCATTATGATTGACCAAGTCCATGGTGACCTCAAACGCCTGCCCCAAATCGAAAAGGACATTTCAACCAAAGCTGGAAGTGAGGTTGCCGCTTGGACTACTGCCACTGATTCTGAGAATAAAGTAGCAGAATTGGAGGAAACAAAAGAAAAGAACAAGCAAGAAATCACCTCCAATAAAGAAAGTATTGCTTCCTGGGAGCGAAAGATCAAGAAACTTCGAGCCAGGATCTCAAAGGCCAAAAAGCATAACACTGAATTGTCTGCCTTCGATGAATCTGGCTTGTCGAAAGAGCTTGAAAATGCCATAACTTTTACTGAGAAAACTCAACGACTGGAGAAGGAAGTTGCACAATTAAAATCTGACAAGGCCTTATGTGAGAAGCGTCTTGACCTCCAGAAGTCGAAGTACTTGAAGATGAAGGAGAATCTCCCCTTTTAGCTTGTTACTCTCTTTGTAATTTTTAATTTGATGCTCTATGGCCCTTTGAGGCGTTTATATGTAATGACTACTAAGCCATTTTGGCATTCATAAATACCATTATTGGCTTTGCCCTTGTTATGTCGAATCACTCCTTAACAATTTTAATTTCTTGAAGTGCTGGTTTATATTTTTTCAAATACTTGCCATTTACTTTCAAGATTCTTTTATCCTTATTTAATTCTTCAACTTCATAGGCTCCATTAGAAAATACTTGTGTAATTTGAAACGGGCCCTCCCATTTTGGGGACCATTTAGCTAAAGCTCTAACCTTTCGATCCATAGGCAGAATTACCTTCCAAACTAAATCTCCAGGTGAGAAGGCCTTGATTCTAACCTTTTTATTATAAGACTTTTCCACTCTTTTCTTCTGTCTCTTTAAACGTTCTAAGGCTTTAAGTCTTTCTTCGTCCAGATCTACCAGTTCGTCTAACATCATATTCCAATAAAGCTCAGAAGGAATTTCATGATGTCTCTGAATCCTAGCCGACTGGAGATATATCTCAGCAGGTAACACTACATCGTGACCAAAAGTCAATCAAAAAGGAGTAGTGTTGGTTGCTTCCTTGGGAGAGGTTCGACATGCCCATAGGATCTGGTCCAATGTCCTATGCCAATTTCTAGGCTTCTTTCTCACATGTTTCTTGATCAAACCAATCACTACTTTATTAGCTGCTTTGACTTGACCATTAGTCTGAGCATAATAAGGTGTAGAGGTTAAGAATTTGAAACCCATCTCTTTTGCAAACTCCTGCATCTTTCGACCCGTAAAGACTTATCCTTGATCTGTTGTGATCGTTTCTGGGATTCCGAACCTGTAAATGATGTATTTTTGAATAAACTCGATCACATCCTCTTGATCCACATTTGGTAAAGGTATCGCCTCGATCCACTTCATAAAGTAGTCAATTCCTACCAAAATATATCTCTGATTCTTGGAGGATGTCGGTCGAATCTCTCCAATCAGATCCAAAGCCCAACCTCTAAAAGGCCATGGTTTGACTATGGAATGCAACTCGCTTGCAGGGATATGATGTATGCCAGCATGAACTTGACATTCTTGGCATTCCTTGGCGAATTCAATGCAGTCTTTTAGCATCGTAGGCCAATACATGCCATGTCAAAACAATAGCCACTTCATCTTATGGCCTACTTGATGTGCCCCTCATGCCCCACTATGGACAGACGAAAGGGCCAGATACGCTTCTGTTTCACTAAGACATTAAACTAAGACCCCCTCAGGGTATTTTTAAACAATTCATTGCCTAGAATGACATAACTTAAGGCTTGATACCTAACCTTTCGCTATGTGGACGCTGTCGGGTTTTGCAAGTACTCGACTATAGGCTTCCTCCAGTCTTTATCCGTCAAGCTCTCTATTGCAAATATCTTGAAATTTTCTTCATCAGCATATCCAAGCTTTGTCACTTCTAGGTCTGATGGGCATAATCCAACAGATACCACTTTACCTCTAGCTTCGATTGCCTATTGTAAATCTTCCTTCGAAACCTTATACCCAGAAGCAACCTGAGCCAAGTCATTGGCCACTTGATTTTCTAGTTGAGGTATGTGTCGAATGCTTACTACTTCAAATTTCTTTAGTAGTCTGTTGGCCACTATGAAGTACATGATAAGATTCTCCTTAACACATTTGTACTCCTTTGTAATTTGCTTTATGACCAACTCTGAGTCTCCCATTATTTCGACTCGAGTTGCCCCCAATTCTAACAAAATCTCAAGTCTAGCTATTAAGGCTTCATACTCAGCCTCGTTGTTGGAACAAAGTCCTTCGACCCGGTACTTAAATTTTGTTGGAATTTTATCCGGAGAAATAATCAGCACACCTACGCCTGTTCCATCTTTGTGGCTGGAGCCATCGAAGTATAACTTCCAAGGTTCTAATTCGACATAATTCAATATGCTCTCGTTTATGGAGTAGTCGACTATAAAGTCTGCTACCACTTGTCCTTTAACTGCCTTCAGAGGCTTATACGTTAAAGAGTACTTAGTCAATGCTAGTGCCCATTTACCGATTCGACTATGCAAGAATGGTTTAGACAACATGTGCTTAATAACATCGAAATGAGACGAAACATAAACATCAACTAGCTTTATATATTGCTTCAATTTTGTACAAGAGAAATACAAGCATAAACATAATTTTTCTATCATGCTATACCTAGTTTCTGCATCATTCAAAACTCTACTGAGGTAGTAAATGGATCTTTCGACACCATCCTCATCCTCTTGAGCCAATATGCTCCCTATGGTTTTGTCTGATGCGGCTATGTACAATCTCATACTCCTATCCCTACAAGGTGGTGAAAGAATTGGGGGATGACTCAGGTATTCCTTGATCTTGTCGAAGGCTGCCTACTGCTCCTGCCTCCATTCGAACCCATCTTTATTGAATCGAAGCAATGGTGAAAAGGCCTGCGTTTTTCCGCTTAGGTTTGATATGAATCTTCTCAAGAAATTGATCTTGCCCAACAGTGATTGCAGCTCCTTTTTCATTGATGGCACTTTCGCTTCCATGATGGCCTTGGTCTTATTCTGGTTGATCTCGATCCCCTTTTTATGGACCACAAAGCCTAGAAAATCCCATGCCTGCACACAAAACGCACATTTAAGAGGATTCATTTTAAGACCATGCCTTTTCATTCTTTCAAAGGAGTGTCGAAGATGGTCTAAATGACTATTCCCTGAAACAGACTTAACCACAATATCATCAATATATATTTGCATGAAAATCTCTATATAATCATGGAAGATTGAGTTCATTGCTCGTTGATATGTTGCCCCGGTATTTTTGAGGCCGAAAGGCATCATCGCCCACTCGTAGGTGCCTAAGGCTCCAGGGCAACGAAAAGCTATTTTGGGGACATCATCTTCAGCAATGAATATTTGGTTATAGCCAGAGTACCCATCTAACATACTAAGATACTCATGTCCTGCGGCGGAATCGACTAGCATTTCTGCCACAGGCATAGAATACTCATCCTTAAGAGTTGCAGAATTTAAATCTCTAAAATTTATGCAAACTCTCAAGGAACCATTCTTTTTAATAACAGGTATAATGTTAGCTAACCATTCGACATACCTGGAAGTGCGGATAAATTTGCATCGAATGAGTCTTTCGACTTCCTCCTTTATCTTTGAGAGAACTTCTGGGGCAAACCGTCTTGGATTCTGTTTAACTGGCTTCTTCCCTGGCTTGATCAGCAACCTATGTTCGACCAACTCTCTACTCAAACCAGGCATTTCATCGTAGTCCCAGGCGTAACTTTGACCTTAAGTTTTGGGTCAAGATTAGCACTAACATATGTTGGCCTTTTAGTCACCCCTTCTCCTAGGTCGATTTCTTCCAATGGATCCTGAGCTAGCATCTTAGTGTTATTTGCCAGCGGATCCTTCTCGAATCCCAAAGGCTCATCGTCATAAATGGCGTTAAGCCTCTGGCCTTGCTCTACACCCTGAACCTTATCAGGTGGCTCTGGGTCGAAGTCCTTACCATGACCTTCTTGGTGGAATTCAGGATTGGCTTTGCCAGCCATATTTTCGTTAGCAGCCTCCAAAGTCGCTTGTAGTCTGGTTTCAATCACGTAGGCCAAAATTCTTCTCAATGCTTCGAACTCAGTCATTATCACTGAATTCACTCCCCCACCCTGTGGGGTCTACTGCAAGCTCACCAAGGTATGGAAGTCTCTCCCCTGGCACCTCCTTATCCCAACGGAAACCCTCGACGGGATGCAAGTACAATGAGCAAAATGTCTCGTCATCTGGGATAAACTCAAAATCTGCTGGGCCACAGGGGGCTATGTGAGCCAAATATTTGTCGAACTGACGTCTTTCGACATGATTTATTGGTGCTTTAAAATACCCCTGGTCAGCTTCAATATTTTTGACTATGTCGTCTGGCCTCCAGATGGTGATGCGTTGATGTATCGAAGATGGCACTGCACCAATGCCATGTATCCACTCTCATCCTAAGAGCATATTGTAGTTGGTTTTTGTTTCTACTACCATGAAGACAGTAGGCCTAGTGATTGTCCCCACTGTTAAGTCGACTTGTATCACCCCCAGAGTAGAGCCAACTTTTCCTTCGTAATTTGAAAGAACCATGTTATGTGGCTTAGTGTCAGTATCATATTTGTCAATCTTGCTCAATAAGAAATGTGGCATCAAGTTCACTATTGCGCCAAAATTAACTAATATTTTATTTATTGGCACGTTCTCCACCTTGCCAGTAATGTAGAGGGGCTTTAGGTGACCCTTCATTACCTCTGTGGGTCGCTCTAAAAAGGCATTCTACTCTTCGACACACCCATTGTTCATAATATAGTAGCATACCGGCTTGTGAGCTGCCATCTCTGCTTCAGTGCAGGCATCTAAATCTTCGACTTCTGTGATCTGGTCAAACTCTCTGGGCATTACAGACACCATATTGACTATGATGTCAAGAGAAGCATCAGACTCGGAGTCGAAGTTGTCTGTCATTTCGTCATCCTCTTCGACAGTCTTTCCAGGTTTATCCTCTTGAGAGGCAAACAGTTTTCGTCCTACAGGTATTTTTTCAGAAGCCTACATTGGATTCCCTCCATTATTGTCAGTAGGGATATTAGTACTGGACTCTCCTTGATCCTTCGACTGGGCCTCCCTGAGAGCCTTCCTTCGACGTTGGTCTCTCCTCCATTGAGATTGCGACATCGGGTTCTTCCCCTTATAGTGTTCAGAGACATATGCCGATTTGTTAGAAGTCTGAAACTCCTTTCGGTACTCTATTGAAGAGCCTCTGCCCACATCAAACTTCTGCCATTTTTTCTAACCTTTTTCCTTTCCTTCGACAGGTTTCGTCCAGCTCCCTATTGGTGCATTGCTTGTTGGTTTGAAGGTATTGGGTCTGGCCCCTAGGAACTGTGTTTTTCCTCCCACTTGTTTTGAAGAGGACCTTCTAGGGTCGAAACCCCTTTGACCATGAGATGTTCTCTGCTCCCTTCTTTCTTTAGCCTTCCTAATCCCTTCAAGATTGTGAGCAGCCTTTTTATTGAAGATTGCACTGCATCTGGGGCATAACATGACGCCTGATCCCTTCTTTTGGCAGCGGTGAAGGAATTCAATGATAGTTTCATCCTGTTTTGGATACGCCACTTTGTTATGCTCTTCTTGGTAGCTTGCTTCGTCCACATCCATGGTCTTATGTTGCGTAATCTCGACCATATTTATGTCCATGTCGACATCAACATTAAGATTCAAATTGCAGAAGTCCACATCAAGGCCCTCAGCAGCCTTATTCATCTAAACGAAACTCTCAGCAGTCTCTTTAGTAACAAGCATCATGTTGGAACCATCATTGATCCCATCAGTTAAGCCCTCAATGGCTTCGCCGAAGCTATCAACGGCCTCGCTCATGAGTTTCTCCACAGCATAAATATCAAGGTCTTCAGTAACCTTAGGTAACACAGCGTTGTTGGCGAAATCTTCAGGAATTTCCACCATATTGACTGAACGGTCGAAGTCATCAGCAACCTCAACCATATGTACCTCTGGCTCAACATAATGAGTATCTACTGTTTATAATGGGTCGGAGTCAATTTTCATCTGACCTTTACTCTTCTCTCCGAATTTCAGCCTGCCCTCCTGAATAGCATTTTGCACCAGATCCCTGAAAATAAAACATTGAGAAGTTTTATGACCCAAAAAATTATGGTACTTACAAAATCCTCTTTTTTTTATTTGTTCTAAAGGTGGCATTTTAGCGCCAGGAGGCACTATCATCTGCCCATCTTTTACTAACAAATCAAAAAGTTCGTCACATTTGGTGATATCGAAAGTGTATGTTTTCTTGGAAACTTATCATTCTTTTCAAATTCGACATAATTTTTTCCAGTCGAAGGGGCTAACATTTTACAAGCATACAGAGGACCTTGCTTTAACTCAGCAACGTCTACCTCACTCTCGTCGAAATATAATGGTTCGTCGTACAAACCTTCGACATCCCCATTATATTCAACATAAGCTACCTTTTTACCCTTATTGAACTTAGCCTTTTCGTCTTTCAGACGTTCTAACTGTCGAACCCTGTCAGCCAGTTGGGCCATATCTCTCAGATACTGGGTATCCAATTTCTTTCTAATAGAGTAATCAAGGCTACCAACGGCCATTTCGACCAGCTTATGCTCTGGCACTTGAGTAAAACACCTAGCCTTAAGTAATCGAAACCTGTTTAGGTAATCGTCTATTGGCTCAGTAAACTTTCGCTTTATGCTAGCCAACTCCTTCAAACTAATCTTAGTTTGCCCCATATAGAATTGTTCATGGAACAAGCACTCTAAATAGGTCCAATTACAGATTGAGTTAGGAGGTAGGGTTGTAAACCAAGTAAAAGCATTTTTTGTGAGAGAACCTGGGAAATATTTTACCCTAAGACTTTCGTCATTTGCAATCTCTCCAGCCTCAATCATATACCGGGCTATGTGTTCGACAGTAGATTCAGTTGTATCTCCTGAGAACTTGGTAAACTTTGGGACCTTCGTCCTAGGAGGTAATTCTGATTGTAGAATATAATCCACTATGGGTGAGGTATAGTTTGGCCTAGTAAAGCCAAAATTTACCCCGTTTCGAGCCATTATACTTTCGACCATGGCTGCTAGGTTATTATCCGCTGCTATGTTGTTACGTCGAACCTGTTGTACAACATGGCCAACATCTTGGTTTCTATTTACTATCACTACCCCTTGTTCCCCTTCTTCAGGAATTGGCCCTTGGTTCCTAGGTGGTTCGACTCTGGGGAGTTCGACTCTAGGGGGTTCTAGGTTGGCCTCAGGCATAGTCTCTAGGTTCCGCCATGGGCTATTCTCCACCACAGTCGCACCTCGTACAGGGGCCGGCACCCCCATAAATTCTGCCATGCGTGCCAATTGCGCTGCTGGTTGTTGGTTAGTTTGGGTAGTGTTCTGAATCAAAGGCTGGAAAATTTCCCCCATAGTTTGAGACATAGTTTGTACCATTTGTAGGTTACTCTCATCCATTTGTTGTCTTAAACATGCTATAGACGTTTTTGTCAGACTAGGACCTTGAGTGGAATATCTCACACCTACACTTTGGCTGTTTCGACCCATATTTATCCCAGATCCCGATTCTTATAATGGCGAAGACATTACATTGTCTGAGAATACTGGGGGGCATTTTGGAGGCTTTTCATTATTGACGTTGGCATTCCATAAGGTGGATTCCTTGGTAAGGGTTGTGAAAATCCTGGAGGGAGAAAATGCCTAAATGTCGAAGTTCCTCCTGGTGGAGTTTGAGGATTAGATGCTTGTGGTCCAACGTACTCTAAAACAGGTTGAGTGTAAGCCCTTATATATGTCGACCCTTGTAACGCCCCGATTTTGATTATTTCCCAATTATTTGGAGTCTTTTATTTTAATTGGGCGATAAATTATTTTAATTATGAATTTGGTGTGTTAAATGTTATTTTACCTTTTTGAGAGTTTTCGGGGAAATTAGAATGGAGGGTATTTTAGACTTTTCATAATTAATCATAAGTTAGAAATTTAGTGGAATTAGAATTATGTGAGAAAAAAATGAATTAATTGATTGTGTGGAAAATGAGAGAAAAGAAATAGAAAAGAAAGAAAATAGATAGAAAAGAGAAAGAGAGAGAAATAGAGAAAGATAGAAAGAAAAAGAAGAGAAAGAAAGAGGAAGAGGGAAGAAGAGAAGAAAAGAGGAAAAAGAGTGGAAATCATCAAGAACTAGAGCTAGATCATTTGGAATCCGGGTAAGGGTGTGAAATCTTATTATCTTATCAATGTGTATCATTATGTATGAGTTGCTTGGATGTTTTCTTGTTTTCCATGGTTTTTGGAGTTTTAGGTCGAAAACGATAAAATGATTCGGAATCGATGATTTTACGGTCGGAAATCGATATAAACTGTATTGTATGATCACACTGTGTGTATGAACAACTGTTGATGTTTGTTTCGCTGTTAGAATTGAATTTGGGTGAAAAATGGGATTTTTGGGGTGGATTTGCGAAGAGGAATTTTTCTGAAAATCGCAGAGCCCGCTCAGCGCGCAGGTGCCCGCTCAGCGCGCTTTTGAAAAAAAGTAACCCCTCCAGGCAGTAGCGAGCCCGCTCAGCGCGCTCGAGAGGCCGCTCAGCACGGTCTGGGACTTCAAAATTTTATCTGTTTTTCTAAATTCCGTAACTCTTGATCCGTAACTCGGATCGAGACGTTCTTTATATCGTTGGAAAGCTTATGAAACGTTCTTTCTTATAAAAATGGGTTTTGAGATTATTGGCCGATTTAATTATGTCGGAAAGTTGGGAATAGTGCTATTTAGCGACTTTTACCGTTTTGAAGGTGTGTTTGAATGTGAATCATACAATAGTACATTGATGTGAATGTATATAGATTGCATGTGATTGTATGAGATGAATGCATGAATATATTGTGAATATGTATGCATTTCAAGAATGTCTTGTGTCATTTTGCATGTGAAGCATCATGAAATACATTCTTGTGTTGAGCGATTCTAATGAGAATCCGTGGTAACATCGTGTGCCTATGTGAGGTGTGAGCGATGATTACGAACGATTGTGTGCCTATGTGAGGTGTGAGCAATCAGATTGTGTGCCTAGGTGAGGTGTGAGCAATCAGATCGTGTGCCCGCGTGTGGGGTGTGAGCGATCGGGTCGTGTGCCCAGGTGGGGTGTTAGCGATCCATAAACATTGTGTGCCCATGTGGGGTGTGAGCAATGGGTGAACATCGTAGGCCCGACGGGGAGTTACTTTGGTAACGAGCGATGGTTCCAGCAGAAGTTCCTGAGTGAACTTGAGATGATTGAGTCGGTACCGCATTGCATTTGCATAGAGTCGTGAGTTGGTCTCTATGATTTGCATTTATCATCTTTATAATGATGTGTTGTTGAGTAAACATAATTGTGCATGGTTATGTGGAATGACTGTGAATTGTGAAAGTATGCATGATGAATATGCTAGGTTGATATATAGATATACATTGTAATGTATATGGGTGTATTGTCATGAACGGTAATGAATTGTGGTGAATTGCGGTGAGACTATGGAATATGTATATTTTTATGTTTATATATATAGAATTATATGCATTGTTATTATGATATTATTTCTCACCCTTCTGCTGTTTTATGATGCTCTATGAGGCATTGCAGAGTAGGTATGCTGGAGGTCTTTTTGTGAAGCGTGTCTTCATTCTTTTGGTCGGTTGGCTCTGATATGTAGCACCGGGTAGCTAGGATGTATATTATTCTTTTGTGATACATTTGTATATGTATCTGGATGAAATATGTTGATGTAAACATGTATTATGTTGGTGTATAATACTTGGTGAAGTATATATATATCTCTGTATATATGTTTGAATGTGGTTCAATGTTTAGATTTTCCGCTTTTATTCTATATATTGAAATGTGGGTGTAAGGACAAAGTTCCTTTGTATGCAAAGTTACCCCACTGTTGCATATCAATGTTTTGAGCAGGTGTTGTATGTTGCATAATTGTGTATGATGTGACATGCCTCTTTTATGCCATGTTTTAATCGTACTCTGGTGAATTTTTAATGTGTGCCTAAATGATTTATCTGATTATTTGGGGGTATAAAGAGGGGGTGTTACATTAAGTGGTATCAGAGCCAGAGTTGAGTCAGTCGTGTCTGTCTTGTTGATTGTGTTGGTTGAACTGTTGTTTAACCTTGTTATTTTTGAGAATGATCAGAATATGGCTGGTAGAAACGACAATGCGATGGCTGCTTCTTTGGAAGCAATGGCTGGGGCGGTGCAAGGTGCGCCGAACGTGAATGCTAATGACGAGTTCAGGAAGAATCAACCACCGGTCTTCAAAGGAAGATTTGATCCCGATGGTGCTCAACTTTGGTTGAAAGAGATTGAAAGAATCTTCAGAGTTATGGACTGTGCGGAGGAGAATAAGGTGAGGCTTGGATCTCACATGCTGAAGGAAGAAGCCGACGATTGGTGGGTCGGTATTCGGGAAGTTCTTGAGGTGGATGATGAAGAAGTAACTTGGGATATATTCCGTACTGAATTCTTGAGAAAGTATTACCCTGAGAGTGTGAAGGGAAAGAAGGAGATGAAATTTCTTGAACTGAAACAAGGTAGTATGTCTGTGGTGGACTATACTGCTAAATTTGTGGAGTTGGTTCAATTCCATCCTCATTATGCTGCGATTACTGCTGAGTTCTCGAAGTGTATTAAATATGAGAATGGTATACGTCCTGAGATTAAGCAAGCTGTGGGATATCAAAGGATAAGAAGGTTTTTCGATTTGACGGAATGTTGTAGAATCTTCGAGGAAGATAGTAAGGCTCGTTCTACACATTACAAAAGTGTGAATGAGAGGAAGGGAAAGCAACAAGCTAGAAGTGGACCTTATGTGACACCCGCTGATAAGGGCAAGCATAGGGGAAACTTTGATAGGAGGTCTGGAGGAGGAGGTTCCGGTGTTGTTAGGTGTTACAAATGTGGTGAACTGGGTCATAAATCATTTGATTGTGGGAAGCCAGTGGTGAAATGTTCTAATTGTGGAGGTACTGGGCATGCTACTACTGATTGTAGAAGGAATATGGTGAAGTGCTATAATTGTGGAGAAGTTGGTCACATTAGTACTAAGTGTACTAAGCCGAAACAAGCTCAAGCGGGCGGAAAGGTGTTTGCATTGGCGGGGACTCAAACTACTAGTGCAGACCGTTTGATTAAAGGTACATGCTTTATTAATAGTACGCCTTTAGTTGCTATTATTGATACGGGAGCGACTCATTCGTTTGTTTCGTCTGAGTGTGCGAAGCGTTTAAATCTTGTGTTGTCTCTGATGAATGGTAAGATGGTTATTGATACTCTAGCAATGGGGTCAGTAACTACTTCGTTGGTTTGTTTAAGTTGTCCTTTGACCATTTATGGTAAAGACTTCGAGATGGATCTAGTGTGTTTGCCGTTGGAAGGATTGGACGTGATCTTGGGTATGAACTGGTTGCAATATAATCGAGTTCATATAGATTGCTATCACAAGTTAGTAAGGTTTCCTTCTTTGGAAGATGATGATTTTGAGAGTTTCCTATCCACTAAAGAGCTGAAGAAACTTTTAGCGGACGAAGCTCAATTGTTTGGTTTATTCGCATCATTGTCGGTGGAGAGTAAAGTTGAGCTTGATGTGTTCCCAGTGGTGTGTGAATTTCCAGAAGTGTTTCCGGAGGATATTACGGATATGCCGCCGGAAAGAGAAGTTGAATTTTCTATTGATCTAGTTCCAGGTACTTGACCGATTTCGATGGCACCGTATCGTATGTCGGCATCGGAGTTGGTAGAATTGAAAAAGCAATTGAATGACTTGTTGGACAAGAAATTTGTAAGACCAAGTGTTTCTCCTTGGGGTGCTCCGGTATTGTTGGTAAAGAAGAAGGACGGGAGTATGCGGTTATGCATTGATTATCGACAATTGAACAAAGTGACAATTAAGAATAAGTATCCGCTTCCAAGGATCGATGATTTGATGGACCAATTGGTTGGTGCGAATGTTTTTAGCAAGATTGATTTGAGATCGGGATATCACCAGATTCGTGTGAAAGGAGAGGATATTCAAAAGACGGCCTTTAGGACACGGTATGGTCATTACGAATATTCCGTGATGCCATTCGGGGTTTCTAATGCGCCGGGTGTGTTTATGGAATACATGAATCGTATTTTTCATGAACAGTTAGATCATTTTGTGGTTGTGTTCATCGACGATATTTTGATTTACTCTAAGTCTCAAGAGGAGCATGAAGAGCATTTGAGGATTGTGTTACAAATTTTGAAAGAGAAACAATTGTATGCTAAGTTGTCAAAATGCGAATTTTGGTTGTCGGAGGTAAGTTTCCTTGGACATGTTATTTCCGGTAGTGGTATTAGTGTTGATCCATCCAAGATTGATGCGGTGATGCAATGGGAGGCTCCTAGGTCGGTTACGGAGATTCGAAGCTTTTTAGGCTTGGCGGGTTATTATCGGAGGTTTATTGAGGGATTTTCAAAGTTGGCACTTCCGTTAACGCAATTGACTTGTAAAGGAAAGGCTTTCATTTGGGATATTCATTGTGAAGAGAGTTTCAAGGAGCTTAAACGAAGGTTGACAACGGCTCCGATCTTGATTTTGCCTAATCCTCATGAACCATTTGTTGTGTATTGTGATGCTTCATTGACAGGTTTAGGTGGTGTCTTGATGCAAGATGGAAAAGTGGTGGCATATGCTTCTAGACAATTGAGAGTGCATGAAAAGAATTATCCTACACATGACTTGGAGTTAGAGGCCGTGGTGTTTGTTTTGAAAATATGGAGGCATTATCTTTATGGTTCGAGATTTGAAGTTTTTAGTGATCACAAAAGCTTGAGATATTTATTTGATCAAAAAGAGTTGAACATGAGACAAAGAAGGTGGTTAGAGCTTCTAAAGGATTATGATTTTGGTTTGAATTACCATCCGGGTAAGGCAAACGTGGTGGCCGATGCCTTAAGTCGGAAGTCGTTACATATGTCCGCGTTGATGATGAGAGAATGGGAACTTTTGGAGAATTTTAGAGACTTGAGTTTAGTTTGTGAAATGACGCCGAGAAGTGTGAAACTTGGTATGCTACATGTTACGAATGATTTTCTTGCAACGGTAGGTGAAAAGCAAAAGTTGGACTTGAAATTCGTTGATTTGATGTTGAATGAGAATGAGGATTTCAAGGTTGATAATTTTGGAGTTTTGAGATTCCGTGGTCGTATTTGTATTCCCGATGATGTAGAGTTGAAAAAGATGATATTGGAAGAAGGGCACCGAAGTAACTTAAGTATTCATCCGGGAGCGAACAAAATGTATCAAGATTTGAAGAAAATCTTTTGGTGGTCCGGATTAAAGAGAGATGTTGCTCAATTTGTGTATGCATGCTTAACTTGTCAAAAGTCTAAGGTGGAACATCAAAAACCTAGTGGATATTTGCAACCGTTGGATATTCCGGAATGGAAATGGGATAGTATATCGATGGATTTTGTTACGGGATTGCCGAATACGCAAAGAGGTCATAATGCTATTTGGGTAATTGTTGATAGGCTTACTAAATCTGCTCACTTTATTCCGATTGATATTAGTTATCCTTTGGAGAGGTTAGCCGAGATTTACATTCTTGTGGTGGTGAAGTTACATGGAGTTCCTAAGACTATTGTATCGGATAGAGATCCTAGATTTACATCGAGATTTTGGGAGAGTTTACAAAAGGCTTTGGGGTCTAAGCTAAGTTTGAGTTCGGCTTATCATCCGCAAACGGATGGTCAAACCGAGAGGACGATTCAATCATTGGAGGATTTATTGCATGCTTGTGTGCTCGAGCAAGGTGGTGCTTGGGATGGTTATTTGGCGTTGATTGAATTCACTTACAACAACAGTTTTCATTCGAGTATAAGTATGGCACCATTTGAGGCTTTGTATGGTCGTAGATGTCGAACACCTTTGTGTTGGCATGAAACGGGTGAGAGAACAATAGTTGGACCGGAGATGGTACAACAAACGACGGAGAAAGTGAAGTTTATTCGGGAGAAGATGAGAGCTTCTCAAAGTAGGCAAAAGAGCTATCATGACAAGAGAAGGAAAGATCTTGAATTTCAAGAAGGCGACCATGTATTTTTGAGAGTTACACCGGTTACGGGTGTGGGTCGTGCTTTGAAGTCGAAGAAGTTGACTTCTCGTTTTATTGGTCTGTATCAGATTACTTCCCGAGTTGGTGTTGTGGCTTATCGTGTGGCGTTGCCTCCGAACCTTTCGAATTTGCATGACGTATTCCATGTTTCGCAACTTCGGAAGTATGTTCCGGATCCGTCACATGTTATTCCTATGGACGAGGTTGAAGTGAGAGATAACCTTACGGTGGAAGCTTTACCGGTTAGGATTTTGGACCGTGAAGTTAAGAAGCTAAGAGGAAAGGATATTGCGCTTGTGAAGGTAGCGTGGGGAGGCGCTGCGGAAGGCAATATGACTTGGGAACTAGAGAGTGGGATGCGAGAGTCGTATCCGGAGTTGTTTGAATCAGGTATTATTTTTCGAGGACGAAAATTTCTAAAGTGGGGGAGTTGTAACGCCCCGATTTTGATTATTTCCCAATTATTTGGTGTTTTTTATTTTAATTGGGCGATAAATTATTTTAATTATGAATTTGGTGTGTTAAATGTTATTTTACCTTTTTGAGAGTCTTCGGGGAAATTAGAATGGAGGGTATTTTAGACTTTTCATAATTAATCATAAGTTAGAAATTTAGTAGAATTAGAATTATGTGAGAAAAAAATGAATTAATTGATTGTGTGGAAAATGAGAGAAAAGAAATAGAAAAGAAAGAAAATAGATAGAAAAGAGAAAGAGAGAGAAATAGAGAAAGATAGAAAGAAAAAGAAGAGAAAGAAAGAGGAAGAGGGAAGAAGAAAAGAAAAGAGGAAAAAGAGTGGAAATCATCAAGAACTAGAGCTAGATCATTTGGAATCCGGGTAAGGGTGTGAAATCTTATTATCTTATCAATGTGTATCATTATGTATGAGTTGCTTGGATGTTTTCTTGTTTTCCATGGTTTTTGGAGTTTTAGGTCGAAAACGATAAAATGATTCGGAATCGATGATTTTACGGTCGAAAATCGATATAAACTGTATTGTATGATCACACTGTGTGTATGAACAACTGTTGATGTTTGTTTCGCTGTTAGAATTGAATTTGGGTGAAAAATGGGATTTTTGGGGTGGATTTGCGAAGAGGAATTTTTCTGAAAATCGCAGAGCCAGCTCAGCGCGCAGGTGCCCGCTCAGCGCGCTTTTGAAAAAAAGTAACCCCTCCAGGCAGTAGCGAGCCCGCTCAGCGCGCTCGAGAGGCCGCTCAGCGCGGTCTGGGACTTCAAAATTTTATCTGTTTTTCTAAATTCCGTAACTCTTGATCCGTAACTCGGATCGGGACGTTCTTTATATCGTTGGAAAGCTTATGAAACGTTCTTTCTTATAAAAATGGGTTTTGAGATTATTGGCCGATTTAATTATGTCAGAAAGTTGGGAATAGTGCTATTTAGCGACTTTTACCGTTTTGAAGGTGTGTTTGAATGTGAATCATACAATAGTACATTGATGTGAATGTATATAGATTGCATGTGATTGTATGAGATGAATGCATGAATATATTGTGAATATGTATGCATTTCAAGAATGTCTTGTGTCATTTTGCATGTGAAGCATCATGAAATGCATTCTTGTGTTGAGCGATTCTAATGAGAATCCGTGGTAACATCGTGTGCCTATGTGAGGTGTGAGCGATGATTACGAACGATTGTGTGCCTATGTGAGGTGTGAGCAATCAGATTGTGTGCCTAGGTGAGGTGTGAACAATCAGATCGTGTGCCTGCGTGTGGGGTGTGAGCGATCGGGTCGTGTGCCCAGGTGGGGTGTGAGCGATCCATAAACATTGTGTGCCCATGTGGGGTGTGAGCAATGGGTGAACATCGTAGGCCCGACGGGGAGTTACTTTGGTAACGAGCGATGGTTCCAGCAGAAGTTCCTGAGTGAACTTGAGATGATTGAGTCGGTACCGCATTGCATTTGCATAGAGTCGTGAGTTGGTCTCTATGATTTGCATTTATCATCTTTATAATGATGTGTTGTTGAGTAAACATAATTGTGCATGGTTATGTGGAATGACTGTGAATTGTGAAAGTATGCATGATGAATATGCTAGGTTGATATATAGATATACATTGTAATGTATATGGGTGTATTGTCATGAACGGTAATGAATTGTGGTGAATTGCGGTGAGACTATGGAATATGTATATTTTTATGTTTATATATATAGAATTATATGCATTGTTATTATGATATTATTTCTCACCCTTCTGCTGTTTTATGATGCTCTATGAGGCATTGCAGAGTAGGTATGCTGGAGGTCTTTCTGTGAAGCGTGTCTTCATTCTTTTGGTCGGTTGGCTCTGATATGTAGCACCGGGTAGCTAGGATGTATATTATTCTTTTGTGATACATTTGTATATGTATCTGGATGAAATATGTTGATGTAAACATGTATTATGTTGGTGTATAATACTTGGTGAAGTATATATATATCTCTGTATATATGTTTGAATGTGGTTCAATGTTTAGATTTTCCGCTTTTATTCTATATATTGAAATGTGGGTGTAAGGACAAAGTTCCTTTGTATGCAAAGTTACCCCACTGTTGCATATCAATGTTTTGAGCAGGTGTTGTATGTTGCATAATTGTGTATGATGTGACATGCCTCTTTTATGCCATGTTTTAATCGTACTCTGGTGAATTTTTAATGTGTGCCTAAATGATTTATCTGATTATTTGGGGGTATAAAGAGGGGGTGTTACATTAAGTGGTATCAGAGCCAGAGTTGAGTCAGTCGTGTCTGTCTTGTTGATTGTGTTGGTTGAACTGTTGTTTAACCTTGTTATTTTTGAGAATGATCAGAATATGGCTGGTAGAAACGACAATGCGATGGCTGCTGCTTTGGAAGCAATGGCTAGGGCGGTGCAAGGTGCGCCGAACGTGAATGCTAATGACGAGTTCAGGAAGAATCAACCACCGGTCTTCAAAGGAAGATTTGATCCCGATGGTGCTCAACTTTGGTTGAAAGAGATTGAAAGAATCTTCAGAGTTATGGACTGTGCGGAGGAGAATAAGGTGAGGCTTGGATCTCACATGCTGAAGGAAGAAGCCGCCGATTGGTGGGTCGGTATTCGGGAAGTTCTTGAGGTGGATGATGAAGAAGTAACTTGGGATATATTCCGTACTGAATTCTTGAGAAAGTATTACCCTGAGAGTGTGAAGGGAAAGAAGGAGATGGAATTTCTTGAACTGAAACAAGGTAGTATGTCTGTGGTGGACTATACTGCTAAATTTGTGGAGTTGGTTCAATTCCATCCTCATTATGCTGCGATTACTGCTGAGTTCTCGAAGTGTATTAAATATGAGAATGGTTTACGTCCTGAGATTAAGCAAGCTGTGGGATATCAAAGGATAAGAAGGTTTTTCGATTTGACGGAATGTTGTAGAATCTTCGAGGAAGATAGTAAGGCTCGTTCTACACATTACAAAAGTGTGAATGAGAGGAAGGGAAAGCAACAAGCTAGAAGTGGACCTTATGTGACACCCGCTGATAAGGGCAAGCATAGGGGAAACTTTGATAGGAGGTCTGGAGGAGGAGGTTCCGGTGTTGTTAGGTGTTACAAATGTGGTGAACTGGGTCATAAATCATTTGATTGTGGGAAGCCAGTGGTGAAATGTTCTAATTGTGGAGGTACTGGGCATGCTACTACTGATTGTAGAAGGAATATGGTGAAGTGCTATAATTGTGGAGAAGTTGGTCACATTAGTACTAAGTGTACTAAGCCGAAACAAGCTCAAGCGGGCGGAAAGGTGTTTGCATTGGCGGGGACTCAAACTACTAGTGCAGACCGTTTGATTAAAGGTACATGCTTTATTAATAGTACGCCTTTAGTTGCTATTATTGATACGGGAGCGACTCATTCGTTTGTTTCATCTGAGTGCGCGAAGCGTTTAAATCTTGTGTTGTCTCTGATGAATGGTAAGATGGTTATTGATACTCCAGCAATGGGGTCAGTAACTACTTCGTTGGTTTGTTTAAGTTGTCCTTTGACCATTTATGGTAAAGACTTCGAGATGGATCTAGTGTGTTTGCCGTTGGAAGGATTGGACGTGATCTTGGGTATGAACTGGTTGCAATATAATCGAGTTCATATAGATTGCTATCACAAGTTAGTAAGGTTTCCTTCTTTGGAAGATGATGATTTTGAGAGTTTCCTATCCACTAAAGAGCTGAAGAAACTTTTAGCGGACGAAGCTCAATTGTTTGGTTTATTTGCATCATTGTCGGTGGAGAGTAAAGTTGAGCTTGATGTGTTCCCAGTGGTGTGTGAATTTCAAGAAGTGTTTCCGGAGGATATTACGGATGTGCCGCCGGAAAGAGAAGTTGAATTTTCTATTGATCTAGTTCCAGGTACTAGACCGATTTCGATGGCACCGTATCGTATGTCGGCATCGGAGTTAGTAGAATTGAAAAAGCAATTGAATGACTTGTTGGACAAGAAATTTGTAAGACCAAGTGTTTCTCCTTGGGGTGCTCCGGTATTGTTGGTAAAGAAGAAGGACGGGAGTATGCGGTTATGCATTGATTATCGACAATTGAACAAAGTGACAATTAAGAATAAGTATCTGCTTCCAAGGATCGATGATTTGATGGACCAATTAGTTGGTGCGAATGTTTTTAGCAAGATTGATTTGAGATCGGGATATCACCAGATTCGTGTGAAAGGAGAGGATATTCAAAAGACGGCCTTTAGGACACGGTATGGTCATTACGAATATTCCGTGATGCCATTCGGGGTTTCTAATGCGCCGGGTGTGTTTATGGAATACATGAATCGTATTTTTCATGAACAGTTTGATCGTTTTGTGGTTGTGTTCATCGACGATATTTTGATTTACTCTAAGTCTCAAGAGGAGCATGAAGAGCATTTGAGGATTGTGTTACAAATTTTGAAAGAGAAACAATTGTATGCTAAGTTGTCAAAATGCGAATTTTGGTTGTCGGAGGTAAGTTTCCTTGGACATGTTATTTCCGGTAGTGGTATTAGTGTTGATCCATCCAAGATTGATGCGGTGATGCAATGGGAGGCTCCTAGGTCGGTTACGGAGATTCGAAGCTTTTTAGGCTTGGCGGGTTATTATCGGAGGTTTATTGAGGGATTTTCAAAGTTGGCACTTCCGTTAACGCAATTGACTTGTAAAGGAAAGGCTTTCATTTGGGATATTCATTGTGAAGAGAGTTTCAAGGAGCTTAAACGAAGGTTGACAACGGCTCCGATCTTGATTTTGCCTAATCCTCATGAACCATTTGTTGTGTATTGTGATGCTTCATTGACAGGTTTAGGTGGTGTCTTGATGCAAGATGGAAAAGTGGTGGCATATGCTTCTAGACAATTGAGAGTGCATGAAAAGAATTATCCTACACATGACTTGGAGTTAGCGGTCGTGGTGTTTGTTTTGAAAATATGGAGGCATTATCTTTATGGTGCGAGATTTGAAGTTTTTAGTGATCACAAAAGCTTGAGATATTTATTTGATCAAAAAGAGTTGAACATGAGACAAAGAAGGTGGTTAGAGCTTCTAAAGGATTATGATTTTGGTTTGAATTACCATCCGGGTAAGGCAAACGTGGTGGCCGATGCCTTAAGTCAGAAGTCGTTACATATGTCCGCGTTGATGGTGAGAGAATGGGAACTTTTAGAGGATTTTAGAGACTTGAGTTTAGTTTGTGAAATGACGCCGAGAAGTGTGAAACTTGGTATGCTACATGTTACGAATGATTTTCTTGCAACGGTAGGTGAAAAGCAAAAGTTGGACTTGAAATTCATTGATTTGATGTTGAATGAGAATGAGGATTTCAAGGTTGATAATTTTGGAGTTTTGAGATTCCGTGGTCGTATTTGTATTCCCGATGATGTAGAGTTGAAAAAGATGATATTGGAAGAAGGGCACCGAAGTAACTTAAGTATTCATCCGGGAGCGAACAAAATGTATCAAGATTTGAAGAAAATCTTTTGGTGGTCCGGATTAAAGAGAGATGTTGCTCAATTTGTGTATGCATGCTTAACTTGTCAAAAGTCTAAGGTGGAACATCAAAAACCTAGTGGATTTTTGCAACCGTTGGATATTCCGGAATGGAAATGGGATAGTATATCGATGGATTTTGTTACGGGATTGCCGAATACGCAAAGAGGTCATAATGCTATTTGGGTAATTGTTGATAGGCTTACTAAATCTGCTCACTTTATTCCGATTGATATTAGTTATCCTTTGGAGAGGTTAGCCGAGATTTACATTCTTGTGGTGGTGAAGTTACATGGAGTTCCTAAGAGTATTGTATCGGATAGAGATCCTAGATTTACATCGAGGTTTTGGGAGAGTTTACAAAAGGCTTTGGGGTCTAAGCTAAGTTTGAGTTCGGCTTATCATCCGCAAACGGATGGTCAAACCGAGAGGACGATTCAATCATTGGAGGATTTATTGCATGCTTGTGTGCTCGAGCAAGGTGGTGCTTGGGATGGTTATTTGGCGTTGATTGAATTCACTTACAACAACAGTTTTCATTCGAGTATAAGTATGGCACCATTTGAGGCTTTGTATGGTCGTAGATGTCGAACACCTTTGTGTTGGCATGAAACGGGTGAGAGAACAATAGTTGGACCGGAGATGGTACAACAAACGATGGAGAAAGTGAAGTTTATTCGGGAGAAGATGAGAGCTTCTCAAAGTAGGCAAAAGAGCTATCATGACAAGAGAAGGAAAGATCTTGAATTTCAAGAAGGCGACCATGTATTTTTGAGAGTTACACCGGTTACGGGTGTGGGTCGTGCTTTGAAGTCGAAGAAGTTGACTTCTCGTTTTATTGGTCCGTATCAGATTACTTCCCGAGTTGGTGTTGTGGCTTATCGTGTGGCGTTGCCTCCGAACCTTTCGAATTTGCATGACGTATTCCATGTTTCGCAACTTCGGAAGTATGTTCCGGATCCATCACATGTTATTCCTATGGACGAGGTTGAAGTGAGAGATAACCTTACGGTGGAAGCTTTACCGATTAGGATTTTGGACCGTGAAGTTAAGAAGCTAAGAGGCAAGGATATTGCGCTTGTGAAGGTAGCGTGGGGAGGCGCTGCGGAAGGCAATATGACTTGGGAACTAGAGAGTGGGATGCGAGAGTCGTATCCGGAGTTGTTTGAATCAGGTATTATTTTTCGAGGACGAAAATTTCTAAAGTGGGGGAGAGTTGTAACGCCCCGATTTTGATTATTTCCCAATTATTTGGAGTCTTTTATTTTAATTGGGCGATAAATTATTTTAATTATAAATTTGGTGTGTTAAATGTTATTTTACCTTTTTGAGAGTTTTCGGGGAAATTAGAATGGAGGGTATTTTAGACTTTTCATAATTAATCATAAGTTAGAAATTTAGTGGAATTAGAATTATGTGAGAAAAAAAATGAATTAATTGATTGTGTGGAAAATGAGAGAAAAGAAATAGAAAAGAAAGAAAATAGATAGAAAAGAGAAAGAGAGAGAAATAGAGAAAGATAGAAAGAAAAAGAAGAGAAAGAAAGAGGAAGAGGGAAGAAGAGAAGAAAAGAGGAAAAAGAGTGGAAATCATCAAGAACTAGAGCTAGATCATTTGGAATCCGGGTAAGGGTGTGAAATCTTATTATCTTATCAATGTGTATCATTATGTATGAGTTGCTTGGATGTTTTCTTGTTTTCCATGGTTTTTGGAGTTTTAGGTCGAAAACGATAAAATGATTCGGAATCGATGATTTTACGGTCGGAAATCGATATAAACTGTATTGTATGATCACACTGTGTGTATGAACAACTGTTGATGTTTGTTTCGCTGTTAGAATTGAATTTGGGTGAAAAATGGGATTTTTGGGGTGGATTTGCGAAGAGGAATTTTTCTGAAAATCGCAGAGCCCGCTCAGCGCGCAGGTGCCCGCTCAGCGCGCTTTTGAAAAAAAGTAACCTCTCTAGGCAATAGCGAGCCCGCTCAGCGCGCTCGAGAGGCCGCTCAGCGCGGTCTGGGACTTCAAAATTTTATCTGTTTTTCTAAATTCCGTAACTCTTGATCCGTAACTCGGATCGGGACGTTCTTTATATCGTTGGAAAGCTTATGAAACGTTCTTTCTTATAAAAATGGGTTTTGAGATTATTGGCCGATTTAATTATGTCGGAAAGTTGGGAATAGTGCTATTTAGCGACTTTTACCGTTTTGAAGGTGTGTTTGAATGTGAATCATACAATAGTACATTGATGTGAATGTATATAGATTGCATGTGATTGTATGAGATGAATGCATGAATATATTGTGAATATGTATGCATTTCAAGAATGTCTTGTGTCATTTTGCATGTGAAGCATCATGAAATACATTCTTGTGTTGAGCGATTCTAATGAGAATCCGTGGTAACATCGTGTGCCTATGTGAGGTGTGAGCGATGATTACGAACGATTGTGTGCCTATGTGAGGTGTGAGTAATTGGATTGTGTGCCTAGGTGAGGTGTGAGCAATCAGATCGTGTGCCCGCGTGTGGGGTGTGAGCGATCGGGTCGTGTGCCCAGGTGGGGTGTGAACGATCCATAAACATTGTGTGCCCATGTGGGGTGTGAGCAATGGGTGAACATCGTAGGCCCGACGGGGAGTTACTTTGGTAACGAGCGATGGTTCCAGCAGAAGTTCCTGAGTGAACTTGAGATGATTGAGTCGGTACCGCATTGCATTTGCATAGAGTCGTGAGTTGGTCTCTATGATTTGCATTTATCATCTTTATAATGATGTGTTGTTGAGTAAACATAATTGTGCATGGTTATGTGGAATGACTGTGAATTGTGAAAGTATGCATGATGAATATGCTAGGTTGATATATAGATATACATTGTAAGGTATATGGGTGTATTGTCATGAACGGTAATGAATTGTGGTGAATTGCGGTGAGACTGTGGAATATGTATATTTTTATGTTTATATATATAGAATTATATGCATTGTTATTATGATATTATTTCTCACCCTTCTGCTGTTTTATGATGCTCTATGAGGCATTGCAGAGTAGGTATGCTGGAGGTCTTTCTGTGAAGCGTGTCTTCATTCTTTTGGTCGGTTGGCTCTGATATGTAGCACCGGGTAGCTAGGATGTATATTATTCTTTTGTGATACATTTGTATATGTATCTGGATGAAATATGTTGATGTAAACATGTATTATGTTGGTGTATAATACTTGGTGAAGTATATATATATCTCTGTATATATGTTTGAATGTGGTTCAATGTTTAGATTTTCCGCTTTTATTCTAAATATTGAAATGTGGGTGTAAGGACAAAGTTCCTCTGTATGCAAAGTTACCCCACTGTTGCATATCAATGTTTTGAGCAGGTGTTGTATGTTGCATAATTGTGTATGATGTGACATGCCTCTTTTATGCCATGTTTTAATCGTACTCTGGTGAATTTTTAATGTGTGCCTAAATGATTTATCTGATTATTTGGGGGTATAAAGAGGGGGTGTTACAACCCTGGTCCTGTCATTGATGGCATTGGGTAGGACATAACAGGAGGTGGGATTGGCTCTCCTGTCGAAGGAACTGGAGGTGGTATCACATCGTTCCTAGACATATTTTGAGGGTTTGTGTTACTAGGTTGGGCATTCGAATTACTTGACTGAGGATTAAAGCAACTCCCTTGAGGGTTTGAATTGTTTGGCTGACTAGTGTTCGTCGCTATTTTTCTAGTATATCTTCTCTTTGGTCCCTCTTCGTTTGTAGTGGCTACCTTACCACTTCTCAATACATGCAACGAAGCTTTTTATGAAGGAAATGATGAATGAAGATTTTCAAAAATTTAGAAAGATCTTTATCAAGTTAGCACTGTCCCACTGGGCGTGCTAATTTGTTTACCGTGAAAATTGGTAAACAACCGGTGATCTTCCAAATCTAACTTTGGTGACTCACACAATCGATCAGATTGATCCCAGGACATGTGCTAACAATTGATCTAAGGCAAATTCTAAGGAAATAAATACTTCGACAGAACTCATGAAGAGAAGTTTGTTGAAAATACAATCTAGACAATGTTTTAAGAATGTTAAGTTAAAAGACTGAAAAGGTAAAAGAAAAGTTTGAAGGCGTGCAGTAAAGGTTGAAACTATAGAAAGTGCAGAAATATAACTTGTGTTAAATAGGAGATAAAAACTCAACAAAAGATTGAAGTAAATTGCATTGAAGGATAAATGGTGTTTACATCACGTACATTCTCACAAGACTCTTTTCTCAACACGCGGATACTTTGAGTAAATTTGGAGTTACTTGTACAAAGTGAACACAACACACCAAATCCTATTGCAAGAACCCTTATTTATAATACCAAAACTAACTGCTATAAACTGCCTGAAATAATAAATGAATGACAAGTGTCGCATTGCATGCTTCCATTACTTGGATGTACGCCGCCTGTCTTTCTCCAAGAGCGAACCAGAGTAACTACTCCCTCCTATATTTGAATTTGAATTTCCAGCGTCGGACATCATCAGTATTCTCGGTCGAAGGTGCCCTCTTCAACTCTTAGAAATATTTTCTAAGTCCCAAAAGATATCTGTTAGTTCTGCAGCTATGCAGTATGTATGTTGGCTAAATTTTGTTAAAACCTTTATGTTAGCTCTTATGTCACTGAAGGTGTTTTAACATGTTGTATGTGTATCTGCCATAACAGATTAGTTGCAGGTTGTGAAATGTCAAGTAGGATGTCTTGACATGTTGTTCTGCACTAACTGGTTATGTTCAGTTTCTGTCATATTAGTTAAATGACAAGTGTGATGTCTTGACATGTTGTGTTGCACCTACCTAGTATGAGTGCATGGTTGTAATGGTGTGACAGAGATGTCATGAGCACTTCACTGAACCTGAATGTTTAAGGTGATGTGACGTGGCTGTCTTTGGAATGTCATGACAGAACATCTTGATCTGGTACAACAGGTACTACTGCTCTGTGATGGTTAATCAAGATGTCAAAGGAGATGTCACAACATCATTGTTTGTTACAGCACGTGCTGCTATTGTATATCTCTTGACAGATTTGATTTGATCTGATGAGATATTTTTGAATATACCTCATCATTATACACAGGTCAAGGAGATTAATTAGGAACAAAGTGCAGATTTAATTGGATTTCATAAAAAGGATCTTGGAGACTTTTTAGGAAACTATTTGGAAATTTGTTCCTATTCTTATGGAGAAGATCTTGCAGCTGAATTAAAAAGTGAAGATTTAAAAGATACATAAGATCCTGTAAATATTACATATCCTTTGTGGAGCTGATTTATAGGTCTGGAAGATTCAAGTCAGAATCAAGAAGAATATTGAAGAATAATGACTTTCTAATTATGGAGATAAATTAGGAAGGATTTGATTGAAGACCTATTATGTAGCAGAAGTTTCTGCTGATTTGTAGCAGCTGTTATACTGTGATTTAAAGCCCAAATCCAGTTGGGAATAAGTTATAAATAGAATGCTTGTAACCTAGAATATAAATGGGTCCAAAATGTAGATCATTAGGGTTGTGTGAAATTGTGAGCCACTCTGGTACTGTTTCGTACTTAGAGTTGGACTGTTAAGTTGAGTTGTAATTTGTCCACTCAAAGCTTTTAAGCATGAGTGTACTGTTCTTGATTAAAGCTCTTAAGCAAGACCAAGGTGTGTCTTTGAAGTTTGTCTTCTACTTTTCTGTGATTGAAGAGTTGTTGGAAATCAAGCTGTTGATGCAGTGGCTGAGGTGTTGACTGCTAGACATCATTGCGATGATTGGAAGTGAGATGGAGTCTCTTATCTAGGGTGGACTTAGGTAGAAGGGTCATTAGGTAGTGATTAAGTGAGTAGATCATCAACGGGTGTGTTGATTATAGGGTCTATGAATTGATACTGCTGATAGTGAACTTCCTTCCTGGCTTGGTATGCCCCCAGATGTAGGTTGTTAGACCGAACTGGGTGAACAAATTATGTGTGTTGTTTATCATTCTGCAGTTTTTAATGTTCTGTATCTACTCTTAATAAACATGTCTTAGCAGATGTTGTAACATCTGTTGTGGCTTCCTGTTGATTGTCAGCTATCAACTGTGTGTTGTTCCTTTCTTGTTTAAATGATTATGCAACACAATGTCTTGAATTGTGTTAAGACATCTGCTGTCTGCATAGACTCGAATTTTCAATTGGTATCAAAGCAGGCATCCTGTTCTGTTTTCTGGGTGAGATCCTAGGGAAGATACTTTCTGTTCATGGGCAAGGTAGGTGGTACCTACTGAAAACTCTTGGTGGTTTTGTGTGTTGTGGCTGCAACACTCTGTTCTCCTCTGAAGGTGTATCACATGGTGTGGTGATACTTGAGAATATCTTCAACTAGCTTGTTAGAGTTGCCCAAGAGACTTGTGGTTCATCCCAAGTCCACTCATAAAGGAACATTTATATGAGGGTGTTGAAAAGAGATCTGAAGAAAGTTAGAAGCAATTTATTCTTGCTTCCAACCCTACAAGGCCAATCTCTGGGCTTTGATAAAGGATCTCTTGGTGTGTTTCTTGAGAAGGGAACTAATGTCCTACCAGATGTTGGAACATCAAACCAGCAGATTGAGCAGAATCTTGTTGGATAAAGGTATGGCATAGCAGATGCTTGGGGGGCTAAACAAATGTGTATTGATCACATCTGTTTGGAACCTACTCCTGGCTTGGAAGAGGAGGCATCTGGGTTGTGTGTCTAAGAAGTTTCATAGATAAGTGTGTTGGTCAAGAGATGATCAACATATTGTCACTCATTGGATTAGTGTATTTCTGATCCAAGTAAGTAGGAGTACAAAGGATTTTTTTTGTGTGGAGTTTAAGCTCAAATGTCAAGGACATTCTCTCTGAAATCTGGAAGTTCCTTCTGTTCAAAGGAGCCAGATGTATGGAATCTTGTTTATGGCCTTGGAGCAGATTCTGTTTGAAAGGAGTTATATGTGTGTACCAACCACAAGATGTGCAGCTATTGGAGGGGAGAATGTATAGTTCCCTTAGGAGTTCTTATCAGTTAATAAGGGGGAGTCCTTAATTTGATGCTGAAAGAACTCGAAGAAATGTCAGCATAATTTCTTGACATCTTTGTATTGAGAATTTATTTTTCTCAATATTTCTGGTGGTGTTTCTCAAAAATAGGATGGAGGTTGTTTACTCAAACTTGATATCAATATCAAGTCTATGAGAGCATGAAACTCGTTTTCTAGTGGAAGAGAAACTCAAAGGGCTGTGCACAAAGGAGATGTATTAACCTAACTGGTTGACTGGTGTCTTCATAGTTGGAATGTCATCCAAACCATCTAGGATGAGCATTTTAGATTTGTGTTTGGAGCAAGGAGGGGTTGGTGTTTTTTTTGGGACCAAAGGATTATGGTTCCCTGGTATTTGCATGAGAAGTTTCTTCTTAAGCTGGAGTTCAGTTATGTGGTGTCCTCACATAATGGAACATTTTTTTGCAAGAATTGAAGAGCATCCTTGTAGGTTGAAGTGTTGGGAGAAATATTTTTTTAACAATCTGTTTGTGATGACCAGTCAATGTTTTTTTTGTATGCTCCAGAAACCTGTTAGAGGGAATCTCCTCTTTAGGTGCAGAAGGATGGCATCCAACATCTCAAAGTCAGACAGGGGGTCTGAACATTAGATGTTTGAGAAGAAGATTCTTGAGATGTAGAGTATGCAGGTTCCTACTTGTGTGTATGGTCTGGTTGATCAGATACTGATGGTCGATCCTCTTGTGTCCCTTGCAAGAGATGTGTTTGGATTACTGTGGTTGTTGTCTCAAAAGCCATAATGTTTAATGTGAGTTAGACTGATGTCGGAACTGATGTTGAAACATTATTTCAGCCAAGGAAGTTTGTTTAGCTCAGGGTAGAGTGAAAGGTCAAGACACTGACCTAATCTGGAATGAGTTTGTGGTGTGAATGGGTGTCATGATGGTTTGTCATGAAGAAGAATCAGTAGATGCCTGATGTGTGCGGAAGAAGAATGTCAGACCAAATGTCCTACCTTGTGTGAGAAGGTAGTCTTATCTGACTAATGATAAATACTTTGATGAGAGCTAAGTATTTGTCTGATGTGAGTATGCAAGTCTGCAGTATGAACTCTTTGCTTCAGAGAGGGTGTGCTAGTTTATTTATTTCTATGGTGTTCAGGTGTTTATGTTAACCTGAATAAGCTGCTCTGGCTGTGTTTTATTGGGAGCTTCTTGACGGACTTCTATGTGCAATGAGTCCTTTGAATGGTGATGGGAAGCTGATGTCCCAAATGATGATTGTAACATCATGATTGTTGATGGTTATATTTGGAAGATGATTGAGGTTGTGCACTTGGAGTTGGATGCTCAAGCATTTTTGTCAGAAGAGGTGTTTCTGACTATGTGGATTAGAATGTGGATATTCTGCTCTTGTTTTTAGTAGTATGTTCTGGAAAAGCATGACTACTATTTTTGAAGACCTCACTAGTGTCAACAACTACTAGTGGATGTAATGGCAGAGGAATTGTGTCAGATGAGGTGATTTGATCAGGAAGTTTTGTTTAAGAGCTATTCTTTCTCTTGAAGATATTAGATCTCAGTAAAGCTTTTAAGTAAGCTGAGAACTCTTGGAGCTTGTGGTAGAAGTCTAGGTTAAGGATGGAAGTATACCTTCTTTTGGTGGATGAGAGTTTATTTCTCTCTGGGTTTCTGAAGATCTCTTTGTTCAAGCTGATGACGCAGTGTTGTGTGAAGATCTTCAGTTTGGATTACTATGTTATAGTAAGTCCAGTTGGTGGAGCAAATCAAGAATCATGGTGATGATGTCTTGGTGTGTGGCAGATGTTCTAACTTGTGTTGGGACATTATCTGATTGGATATTCTTGGTGAAGGATGATTATGCTCTGGTTCAGGAGCTTCGTGCCTACATTATGCCTAAGGAGCGTCTACATAGTCATACGGGAGAATGATGAAGTAGAAGGTCTGCCTTGGATGGAGAATGTAGAGAAGACTGAAGCAGATCAGGTATTGATTGCTTGGAAGTCTGAAGGTGAAGATACTCATCAACTGATCAGGATTATTCCAATTTATCATACCGGAGAATGATAGGGAATGACTGCCTTTGGAGAGTTGGGTGATTATCGATGGAGGGTCTTGCTAAGGCCAGTTGAAAAGCTTGGGAGAGAGAGTAATGTTCTTGTGTTCTTGTGATCTTCTGTGATGTGATGGGTTATGATGTGTTTTTGTTCTGGTTGTTTCTGGCCCCTTGGCTTGAGGGGGAGCTTTAGTTTGTTTGAAGGAGGATGGTGATCCTTATGTTCCTCACGTATATCATGATGTAGCTTCTTGTGTGAGTGACTGCTTATTTAGCAGGTGTCAAAATGAATGAGCTTCAGCTGGTGGCTGAACTGGGAGTGAGCTCTTGAAGACATGAAGATGCGTCTTATGTTTTTCATTCATTTTGGGTGTTCTTCTTGCAAAGGAGCATAGGTTATCCATGTCAGGGGAAGTAATGCTACTGATTTTCCTGATTCTGGTTGATTTCCCTTAAATGCTTAGTTGCTTGGTTTGGCATATTATGGCTAAAAAGGGGGAGATGGTTGTAAGTAGTAGTAGAGTTCCTTGGTTGTTTCCTTGAGGGGGAGCTGGTTGTGTTATCCAAAGGTTTTATGGATATTGCTCTGGTGTGCTATTGCTTTGTCAAATATGGATAAAAAGGGGGAGAGTGTGTGATTGCATGATGTGCTGATATCTGATGCCCCGTATGATGTTCTAACTTTTATTTGTGTACCTCTGCCACTAACTATGTGAGGTTGTGATTGTGTGCAGATGCAGTTGAGTGTTGATCTGCTATTGTGAAGTTGCTGATGTGTGTGTGGCTGTGCTAACATTCTGTGACTGTCTTCTGATGCTGGTATCTCTGATTGTTGGTTTTAGCCAAAATTTGCGAAAGGGGGAGTTTGTTAGTTCTGCAGCTATGCAGTATGTATGTTGGCTACATTTTGTTACAACCTTTATGTTAGCTCTTATGTCACTGAAGGTGTTTTAACATGTTGTATGTGTATCTGCCATAACAAATTAGTTGCAGGTTGTGAAATGTCAAGTAGGATGTCTTGACATGTTGTTCTGCACTAACTGGTTATGTTCAGTTTCTGTCATATTAGTTAAATGACAAGTGTGATGTCTTGACATGTTGTGCTGCACATACCTAGTATGAGTGCATGGTTGTAATGGTGTGACAGAGATGTCATGAGCACTTCACTGAACCTGAATGTTTAAGGTGATGTGACGTGGCTGTCTTTGGAATGTCATGACAGAACATCTTGGTCTGGTACAACAGGTACTGCTGCTCTGTGATGGTTAATCAAGATGTCAAAGGAGATATCACAACATCATTGTTTGTTACAACAGGTGCTGCTATTGTATATCTCTTGACAGATTTGATTTGATCTGATGAGATCTTTTTGGATATACCTCATCATTATACACAGGTCAAGGAGATTAATTAGGAACAAAGTGCAGATTTAATTGGATTTCATAAAAAGGATCATGGAGACTTTTTAGGAAACTATTTGGAGATTTGTTCCTATTCTTATGGAGAAGATCTTGCGGCTGAATTAAAAAGTGAAGATTTAAAAGATACATAAGATCCTGGAAATATTACGTATCCTTTGTGGAGCTGATTTATAGGTCTGGAAGATTCAAGTCAGAATCAAGAAGAATATTGAAGAATAATGACTTTCTAATTATGGAGATAAATTAGGAAGGATTTGATTGAAGACCTATTATGTAGCAGAAGTTTCTGCTGATTTGTAGCAACTGTTATGCTGTGATTTGAAGCCCAAATCCAGTTGGGAATAAGTTATAAATAGAATGCTTTTAACCTAGAATATAAATGGGTCCAAAATGTAGATCATTAGGGTTGTGTGAAATTGTGAGCCACTCTGGTACTGTTTCGTACTTAGAGTTGGACTGTTAAGTTGAGTTGTAATTTGTCCACTCAAAGCTTTTAAGCACGAGTGTACTGTTCTTGATTGAAGCTCTTAAGCAAGACCAAGGTGTGTCTTTGAAGTTTATCTTCTACTTTTCTGTGATTGAAGAGTTGTTGGAAATCAAGCTGTTGATGCAGTGGCTGAGGTGTTGACTGCTAGACATCATTGCGATGATTGGAAGTGAGATGGAGTCTCTTATCTAGGGTGGACTTAGGTAGAAGGGTCATTGGGTAGTGATTAAGTGAGTAGATCATCAACGGGTGTGTTGATTATAGGGTCTATGAATTGATACTGCTGATAGTGAACTTCCTTCCTGGCTTGGTATGCCCCCAGATGTAGGTTGTTAGACCGAACTGGGTGAACAAATTATGTGTGTTGTTTATCATTCTGCAGTTTTTAATGTTCTGTATCTACTCTTAATAAACATGTCTTAGCAGATGTTGTAACATCTGTTGTGGCTTCCTGTTGATTGTCAGCTATCAACTGTGTGTTGTTCCTTTCTTGTTTAAATGATTATGCAGCACAATGTCTTGAATTGTGTTAAGACATCTGCTGTCTGCATAGACCCGAATTTTCAATTGGTATCAAAGCAGGCATCCTGTTCTGTTTTCTGGGTGAGATCCTAGGGAAGATACTTTCTGTTCATGGGCAAGGTAGGTGGTACCTACTGAAAACTCTTTGTGGTTTTGTGTGTTGTGGCTGCAACACTCTGTTCTCCTCTGAAGGTGTATCACATGGTGTGGTGATACTTGAGGATATCTTCAACTAGCTTGTTAGAGTTGCCCAAGATACTTGTGGTTCATCCCAAGTCCACTCATAAAGGAACATTTATATGAGGGTGTTGAAAAGAGATCTGAAGAAAGTTAGAAGCAATTTATTCTTGCTTCCAACCCTACAAGGCCAATCTCTGGGCTTTGATAAAGGATCTCTTGGTGTGTTTCTTGAGAAGGGAACTAATGTCCTACCAGATGTTGGAACATCAAACCAGCAGATTGAGCAAAATCTTGTTGGATAAAGGTATGGCATAGCAGATGCTTGGGGGGCTAAACAAATGTGTATTGATCACATCTGTTTGGAACCTACTCCTGGCTTGGAAGAGGAGGCATCTGGGTTGTGTGTCTAAGAAGTTTCATAGATAAGTGTGTTGGTCAAGAGATGATCAACATATTGTCACTCATTGGATTAGTGTATTTCTGATCCAAGTAAGTAGGAGTACAAAGGATTTTTTTTGTGTGGAGGTTAAGCTCAAATGTCAAGGACATTCTCTCTGAAATATGGAAGTTCCTTCTGTTCAAAGGAGCCAGATGTATGGAATCTTGTTTATGGCCTTGGAGCAGATTCTGTTTGAAAGGAGTTATATGTGTGTACCAACCACAAGATGTGCAGCTATTGGAGGGGAGAATGTATAGTTCCCTTAGGAGTTCTTATCAGTTAATAAGGGGGAGTCCTTAATTTGATGCTGAAAGAACTCGAAGAAATGTCAGCATAATTTCTTGACATCTTTGTATTGAGAATTTATTTTTCTCAATATTTCTGGTGGTGTTTCTCAAAAACAGGATGGAGGTTGTTTACTCAAACTTGATATCAATATCAAGTCTATGAGAGCATGGAACTCGTTTTCTAGTGGAAGAGAAACTCAAAGGGCTGTGCACAAAGGAGATGTATTAACCTAACTGGTTGACTGGTGTCTTCATAGTTGGAATGTCATCCAAACCATCTAGGATGAGCATTTCAGATTTGTGTTTGGAGCAAGGAGGGGTTGGTGTTTTTTTTGGGACCAAAGGATTATGGTTCCCTGGTATTTGCATGAGAAGTTTCTTCTTAAGCTGGAGTTCAGTTATGTGGTGTCCTCACATAATGGAACATTTTTTTGCAAGAATTGAAGAGCATCCTTGTAGGTTGAAGTGTTGGGAGAAATATTTTTTTAACAATCTGTTTGTGATGACCAGTCAATGTTTTTTTGTATGCTCCAGAAACCTGTTAGAGGGAATCTCCTCTTTAGGTGCAGAAGGATGGCATCCAACATCTCAAAGTCAGACAGGGGGTCTGAACATTAGATGTTTGAGAAGAAGATTCTTGAGATGTAGAGTATGCAGGTTCCTACTTGTGTGTATGGTCTGGTTGATCAGATACTGATGGTCGATCCTCTTGTGTCCCTTGCAAGAGATGTGTTTGGATTACTGTGGTTGTTGTCTCAAAAGAAATAGTAGATGTTTAATGTGAGTTAGACTGATGTCGGAACTGATGTTGAAACATTATTTCAGCCAAGGAAGTTTGTTTAGCTCAGGGTAGAGTGAAAGGTCAAGACACTGACCTAATCTGGAATGAGTTTGTGGTGTGAATGGGTGTCATGATGGTTTGTCATGAAGAAGAATCAGTAGATGCCTGATGTGTGCGGAAGAAGAATGTTAGACCAAATGTCCTACCTTGTGTGAGAAGGTAGTCTTATCTGACTAATGATAAATACTTTGATGAGAGCTAAGTATTTGTCTGATGTGAGTATGCAAGTCTGCAGTATGAACTCTTTGCTTCAGAGAGGGTGTGCTAGTTTATTTCTCTCTATGGTGTTCAGGTGTTTATGTTAACCTGAATAAGCTGCTCTGGCTGTGTTTTATTGGGAGCTTCTTGAAGGACTTCTATGTGCAATGAGTCCTTTGAATGGTGATGGGAAGCTGATGTCCCAAATGATGATTGTAACATCATGATTGTTGATGGTTATATTTGGAAGATGATTGAGGTTGTGCACTTGGAGTTGGATGCTCATGCATTTTTGTCAGAAGAGGTGTTTCTGACTATGTGGATTAGAATGTGGATATTCTGCTCTTGTTTTTAGTAGTATGTTCTGGAAAAGCATGACTACTATTTTTGAAGACCTCACTAGTGTCAACAACTAATAGTGGATGTAATGGCAGAGGAATTGTGTCAGATGAGGTGATTTGATCAGGAAGTTTTGTTTAAGAGTTGTTCTTTCTCTTGAAGATATTAGATCTCAGTAAAGCTTTTAAGTAAGCTGGGAACTCTTGGAGCTTGTGGTATAAGTCTAGGTTAAGGATGGAAGTATACCTTCTTTTGGTGGATGAGAGTTTATTTCTCTCTGGGTTTCTGAAGATCTCTTTTTTCAAGCTGATGACGCAGTGTTGTGTGAAGATCTTCAGTTTGGATTACTATGTTATAGTAAGTCCAGTTGGTGGAGCAAATCAAGAATCATGGTGATGATGTCTTGGTGTGTGGCAGATGTTCTAACTTGTGTTGGGACATTATCTGATTGGATATTCTTGGTGAAGGATGATTATGCTCTGGTTCAGGAGCTTCGTGCCTACATTATGCCTAAGGAGCGTCTACATAGTCATACGGGAGAATGATGAAGTAGAAGGTCTGCCTTGGATGGAGAATGTAGAGAAGACTGAAGCAGATCAGGTATTGATTGCTTGGAAGTCTGAAGGTGAAGATACTCATCAACTGATCAGGATTATTCCAATTTATCATACCGGAGAATGATAGGGAATGACTGCCTTTGGAGAGTTGGGTGATTATCGATGGAGGGTCTTGCTAAGGCCAGTTGAAAAGCTTGGGAGAGAGAGTAATGTTCTTGTGTTCTTGTGATCTTCTGTGATGTGATGGGTTATGATGTGTTTTTGTTCTGGTTGTTTCTGGTCCCTTGGCTTGAGGGGGAGCTTTAGTTTGTTTGAAGGAGGATGGTGATCCTTATGTTCCTCACGTATATCATGATGTAGCTTCTTGTGTGAGTGACTGCTTATTTAGCAGGTGTCAAAATGAATGAGCTTCAGCCGGTGGCTGAACTGGGAGTGAGCTCTTGAAGACATGAACATGCGTCTTATGTTTTTCATTCATTTTGGGTGTTCTTCTTGCAAAGGAGCATAGGTTATCCATGTCAGGGGAAGTAATGCTACTGATTTTCCTGATTCTGGTTGATTTCCCTTAAATGCTTAGTTGCTTGGTTTGGCATATTATGGCTAAAAAGGGGGAGATGGTTGTAAGTAGTAGTAGAGTTCCTTGGTTGTTTCCTTGAGGGGGAGCTGGTTGTGTTATCCAAAGGTTTTATGGATATTGCTCTGGTGTGCTATTGCTTTGTCAAATATGGATAAAAAGGGGGAGAGTGTGTGATTGCATGATGTGCTGATATCTGATGCCCCATATGATGTTCTAACTTTTATTTGTGTACCTCTGCCACTAACTATGTGAGGTTGTGATTGTGTGCAGATGCAGTTGAGTGTTGATCTGCTATTGTGAAGTTGCTGATGTGTGTGTGGCTGTGCTAACATTCTGTGACTGTCTTCTGATGCTGGTATCTCTGATTGTTGGTTTTAGCCAAAATTTGCGAAAGGGAGAGTTTGTTAGTTCTGCAGCTATGCAGTATGTATGTTGGCTACATTTTGTTACAACCTTTATGTTATCTCTTATGTCACTGAAGGTGTTTTAACATGTTGTATGTGTATCTGCCATAACAGATTAGTTGCAGGTTGTGAAATGTCAAGTAGGATGTCTTGACATGTTGTTCTGCACTAACTGGTTATGTTCAGTTTCTGTCATATTAGTTAAATGACAAGTGTGATGTCTTGACATGTTGTGCTGCACATACCTAGTATGAGTGCATGGTTGTAATGGTGTGACAGAGATGTCATGAGCACTTCACTGAACCTGAATGTTTAAGGTGATGTGACGTGGCTGTCTTTGGAATGTCATGACAGAACATCTTGATCTGGTACAACAGGTACTGCTGCTCTGTGATGGTTAATCAAGATGTCAAAGGAGATATCACAACATCATTGTTTGTTACAACAGGTGCTGCTATTGTATATCTCTTGACAGATTTGATTTGATCTGATGAGATCTTTTTGGATATACCTCATCATTATACACAGGTCAAGGAGATTAATTAGGAAAAAAGTGCAGATTTAATTGGATTTCATAAAAAGGATCATGGAGACTTTTTAGGAAACTATTTGGAGATTTGTTCCTATTCTTATGGAGAAGATCTTGCGGCTGAATTAAAAAGTGAAGATTTAAAAGATACATAAGATCCTGGAAATATTGCGTATCCTTTGTGGAGCTGATTTATAGGTCTGGAAGATTCAAGTCAGAATCAAGAAGAATATTGAAGTATAATGACTTTCTAATTATGGAGATAAATTAGGAAGGATTTGATTGAAGACCTATTATGTAGCAGAAGTTTCTGCTGATTTATAGCAACTGTTATGCTGTGATTTGAAGCCCAAATCCAGTTGGGAATAAGTTATAAATAGAATGCTTTTAACCTAGAATATAAATGGGTCCAAAATGTAGATCATTAGGGTTGTGTGAAATTGTGAGCCACTCTGGTACTGTTTCGTACTTAGAGTTGGACTGTTAAGTTGAGTTGTAATTTGTCCACTCAAAGCTTTTAAGCACGAGTGTACTGTTCTTGATTGAAGCTCTTAAGCAAGACCAAGGTGTGTCTTTGAAGTTTGTCTTCTACTTTTCTGTGATTGAAGAGTTGTTGGAAATCAAGCTGTTGATGCAGTGGCTGAGGTGTTGACTGCTAGACATCATTGCGATGATTGGAAGTGAGATGGAGTCTCTTATCTAGGGTGGACTTAGGTAGAAGGGTCATTGGGTAGTGATTAAGTGAGTAGATCATCAACGGGTGTGTTGATTATAGGGTCTATGAATTGATACTGCTGATAGTGAACTTCCTTCCTGGCTTGGTATGCCCCCAGATGTAGGTTGTTAGACCGAACTGGGTGAACAAATTATGTGTGTTGTTTATCATTCTGCAGTTTTTAATGTTCTGTATCTACTCTTAATAAACATGTCTTAGCAGATGTTGTAACATCTGTTGTGGCTTCCTGTTGATTGTCAGCTATCAACTGTGTGTTGTTCCTTTCTTGTTTAAATGATTATGCAGCACAATGTCTTGAATTGTGTTAAGACATCTGCTGTCTGCATAGACCCGAATTTTCAATTGGTATCAAAGCAGGCATCCTGTTCTGTTTTCTGGGTGAGATCCTAGGGAAGATACTTTCTGTTCATGGGCAAGGTAGGTGGTACCTACTGAAAACTCTTGGTGGTTTTGTGTGTTGTGGCTGCAACACTCTGTTCTCCTCTGAAGGTGTATAACATGGTGTGATGATACTTGAGGATATCTTCAACTAGCTTGTTAGAGTTGCCCAAGATACTTGTGGTTCATCCCAAGTCCACTCATAAAGGAACATTTATATGAGGGTGTTGAAAAGAGATCTGAAGAAAGTTAGAAGCAATTTATTCTTGCTTCCAACCCTACAAGGCCAATCTCTGGGCTTTGATAAAGGATCTCTTGGTGTGTTTCTTGAGAAGGGAACTAATGTCCTACCAGATGTTGGAACATCAAACCAGCAGATTGAGCAAAATCTTGTTGGATAAAGGTATGGCATAGCAGATGCTTGGGGGGCTAAACAAATGTGTATTGATCACATCTGTTTGGAACCTACTCCTGGCTTGGAAGAGGAGGCATCTGGGTTGTGTGTCTAAGAAGTTTCATAGATAAGTGTGTTGGTCAAGAGATGATCAACATATTGTCACTTATTGGATTAGTGTATTTCTGATCCAAGTAAGTAGGAGTACAAAGGATTTTTTTTGTGTGGAGGTTAATCTCAAATGTCAAGGACATTCTCTCTGAAATATGGAAGTTCCTTCTGTTCAAAGGAGCCAGATGTATGGAATCTTGTTTATGGCCTTGGAGCAGATTCTGTTTGAAAGGAGTTATATGTGTGTACCAACCACAAGATGTGCAGCTATTGGAGGGGAGAATGTATAGTTCCCTTAGGAGTTCTTATCAGTTAATAAGGGGGAGTCCTTAATTTGATGCTGAAAGAACTCGAAGAAATGTCAGCATAATTTCTTGACATCTTTGTCTTGAGAATTTATTTTTCTCAATATTTCTGGTGGTGTTTCTCAAAAACAGGATGAAGGTTGTTTACTCAAACTTGATATCAATATCAAGTCTATGAGAGCATGGAACTCGTTTTCTAGTGGAAGAGAAACTCAAAGGGCTGTGCACAAAGGAGATGTATTAACCTAACTGGTTGACTGGTGTCTTCATAGTTGGAATGTCATCCAAACCATCTAGGATGAGCATTTCAGATTTGTGTTTGGAGCAAGGAGGGGTTGGTGTTTTTTTTGGGACCAAAGGATTATGGTTCCCTGGTATTTGCATGAGAAGTTTCTTCTTAAGCTGGAGTTCAGTTATGTGGTGTCCTCACATAATGGAACATTTTTTTGCAAGAATTGAAGAGCATCCTTGTAGGTTGAAGTGTTGGGAGAAATATTTTTTTAACAATCTGTTTGTGATGACCAGTCAATGTTTTTTTGTATGCTCCAGAAACCTGTTAGAGGGAATCTCCTCTTTAGGTGCAGAAGGATGGCATCCAACATCTCAAAGTCAGACAGGGGGTCTGAACATTAGATGTTTGAGAAGAAGATTCTTGAGATGTAGAGTATGCAGGTTCCTACTTGTGTGTATGGTCTGGTTGATCAGATACTGATGGTCGATCCTCTTGTGTCCCTTGCAAGAGATGTGTTTGGATTACTGTGGTTGTTGTCTCAAAAGCCATAGTAGATGTTTAATGTGAGTTAGACTGATGTCGGAACTGATGTTGAAACATTATTTCAGCCAAGGAAGTTTGTTTAGCTCAGGGTAGAGTGAAAGGTCAAGACACTGACCTAATCTGGAATGAGTTTGTGGTGTGAATGGGTGTCATGATGGTTTGTCATGAAGAAGAATCAGTAGATGCCTGATGTGTGTGGAAGAAGAATGTCAGACCAAATGTCCTACCTTGTGTGAGAAGGTAGTCTTATCTGACTAATGATAAATACTTTGATGAGAGCTAAGTATTTGTCTGATGTGAGTATGCAAGTCTGCAGTTTGAACTCTTTGCTTCAGAGAGGGTGTGCTAGTTTATTTATTTCTATGGTGTTCAGGTGTTTATGTTAACCTGAATAAGCTGCTCTGGCTGTGTTTTATTGGGAGCTTCTTGACGGACTTCTATGTGCAATGAGTCCTTTGAATGGTGATGGGAAGCTGATGTCCCAAATGATGATTGTAACATCATGATTGTTGATGGTTATATTTGGAAGATGATTGAGGTTGTGCACTTGGAGTTGGATGCTCAAGCATTTTTGTCAGAAGAGGTGTTTCTGACTATGTGGATTAGAATGTGGATATTCTGCTCTTGTTTTTAGTAGTATGTTCTGGAAAAGCATGACTACTATTTTTGAAGACCTCACTAGTGTCAACAACTACTAGTGGATGTAATGGCAGAGGAATTGTGTCAGATGAGGTGATTTGATCAGGAAGTTTTGTTTAAGAGCTGTTCTTTCTCTTGAAGATATTAGATCTCAGTAAAGCTTTTAAGTAAGCTGAGAACTCTTGGAGCTTGTGGTAGAAGTCTAGGTTAAGGATGGAAGTATACCTTCTTTTGGTGGATGAGAGTTTATTTCTCTCTGGGTTTCTGAAGATCTCTTTGTTCAAGCTGATGACGCAGTGTTGTGTGAAGATCTTCAGTTTGGATTACTATGTTATAGTAAGTCCAGTTGGTGGAGCAAATCAAGAATCATGGTGATGATGTCTTGGTGTGTGGCAGATGTTCTAACTTGTGTTGGGACATTATCTGATTGGATATTCTTGGTGAAGGATGATTATGCTCTGGTTCAGGAGCTTCGTGCCTACATTATGCCTAAGGAGCGTCTACATAGTCATACGGGAGAATGATGAAGTAGAAGGTCTGCCTTGGATGGAGAATGTAGAGAAGACTGAAGCAGATCAGGTATTGATTGCTTGGAAGTCTGAAGGTGAAGATACTCATCAACTGATCAGGATTATTCCAATTTATCATACCGGAGAATGATAGGGAATGACTGCCTTTGGAGAGTTGGGTGATTATCGATGGAGGGTCTTGCTAAGGCCAGTTGAAAAGCTTGGGAGAGAGAGTAATGTTCTTGTGTTCTTGTGATCTTCTGTGATGTGATGGGTTATGATGTGTTTTTGTTCTGGTTGTTTCTGGTCCCTTGGCTTGAGGGGGAGCTTTAGTTTGTTTGAAGGAGGATGGTGATCCTTATGTTCCTCACGTATATCATGATGTAGCTTCTTGTGTGAGTGACTGCTTATTTAGCAGGTGTCAAAATGAATGAGCTTCAGCCAGTGGCTGAACTGGGAGTGAGCTCTTGAAGACATGAAGATGCGTCTTATGTTTTTCATTCATTTTGGGTGTTCTTCTTGCAAAGGAGCATAGGTTATCCATGTCAGGGGAAGTAATGCTACTGATTTTCCTGATTCTGGTTGATTTCCCTTAAATGCTTAGTTGCTTGGTTTGGCATATTATGGCTAAAAAGGGGGAGATGGTTGTAAGTAGTAGTAGAGTTCCTTGGTTGTTTCCTTGAGGGGGAGCTGGTTGTGTTATCCAAAGGTTTTATGGATATTGCTCTGGTGTGCTATTGCTTTGTCAAATATGGATAAAAAGGGGGAGAGTGTGTGATTGCATGATGTGCTGATATCTGATGCCCCATATGATGTTCTAACTTTTATTTGTGTACCTCTGCCACTAACTATGTGAGGTTGTGATTGTGTGCAGATGCAGTGGAGTGTTGATCTGCTATTGTGAAGTTGCTGATGTGTGTGTGGTTGTGCTAACATTCTGTGACTGTCTTCTGATGCTGGTATCTCTGATTGTTGGTTTTAGCCAAAATTTGCGAAAGGGGGAGTTTGTTAGTTCTGCAGCTATGCAGTATGTATGTTGGCTACATTTTGTTACAACCTTTATGTTATCTCTTATGTCACTGAAGGTGTTTTAACATGTTGTATGTGTATCTGCCATAACAGATTAGTTGCAGGTTGTGAAATGTCAAGTAGGATGTCTTGACATGTTGTTCTGCACTAACTGGTTATGTTCAGTTTCTGTCATATTAGTTAAATGACAAGTGTGATGTCTTGACATGTTGTGCTGCACATACCTAGTATGAGTGCATGGTTGTAATGGTGTGACAGAGATGTCATGAGCACTTCACTGAACCTGAATGTTTAAGGTGATGTGACGTGGCTGTCTTTGGAATGTCATGACAGAACATCTTGGTCTGGTACAACAGGTACTGCTGCTCTGTGATGGTTAATCAAGATGTCAAAGGAGATATCACAACATCATTGTTTGTTACAACAGGTGCTGCTATTGTATATCTCTTGACAGATTTGATTTGATCTGATGAGATCTTTTTGGATATACCTCATCATTATACACAGGTCAAGGAGATTAATTAGGAACAAAGTGCAGATTTAATTGGATTTCATAAAAAGGATCATGGAGACTTTTTAGGAAACTATTTGGAGATTTGTTCCTATTCTTATGGAGAAGATCTTGCGGCTGAATTAAAAAGTGAAGATTTAAAAGATACATAAGATCCTGGAAATATTACGTATCCTTTGTGGAGCTGATTTATAGGTCTGGAAGATTCAAGTCAGAATCAAGAAGAATATTGAAGAATAATGACTTTCTAATTATGGAGATAAATTAGGAAGGATTTGATTGAAGACCTATTATGTAGCAGAAGTTTCTGCTGATTTGTAGCAACTGTTATGCTGTGATTTGAAGCCCAAATCCAGTTGGGAATAAGTTATAAATAGAATGCTTTTAACCTAGAATATAAATGGGTCCAAAATGTAGATCATTAGGGTTGTGTGAAATTGTGAGCCACTCTGGTACTGTTTCGTACTTAGAGTTGGACTGTTAAGTTGAGTTGTAATTTGTCCACTCAAAGCTTTTAAGCACGAGTGTACTGTTCTTGATTGAAGCTCTTAAGCAAGACCAAGGTGTGTCTTTGAAGTTTGTCTTCTACTTTTCTGTGATTGAAGAGTTGTTGGAAATCAAGCTGTTGATGCAGTGGCTGAGGTGTTGACTGCTAGACATCATTGCGATGATTGGAAGTGAGATGGAGTCTCTTATCTAGGGTGGACTTAGGTAGAAGGGTCATTGGGTAGTGATTAAGTGAGTAGATCATCAACGGGTGTGTTGATTATAGGGTCTATGAATTGATACTGCTGATAGTGAACTTCCTTCCTGGCTTGGTATGCCCCCAGATGTAGGTTGTTAGACCGAACTGGGTGAACAAATTATGTGTGTTGTTTATCATTCTGCAGTTTTTAATGTTCTGTATCTACTCTTAATAAACATGTCTTAGCAGATGTTGTAACATCTGTTGTGGCTTCCTGTTGATTGTCAGCTATCAACTGTGTGTTGTTCCTTTCTTGTTTAAATGATTATGCAGCACAATGTCTTGAATTGTGTTAAGACATCTGCTGTCTGCATAGACCCGAATTTTCAATTGGTATCAAAGCAGGCATCCTGTTCTGTTTTCTGGGTGAGATCCTAGGGAAGATACTTTCTGTTCATGGGCAAGGTAGGTGGTACCTACTGAAAACTCTTGGTGGTTTTGTGTGTTGTGGCTGCAACACTCTGTTCTCCTCTGAAGGTGTATAACATGGTGTGATGATACTTGAGGATATCTTCAACTAGCTTGTTAGAGTTGCCCAAGATACTTGTGGTTCATCCCAAGTCCACTCATAAAGGAACATTTATATGAGGGTGTTGAAAAGAGATCTGAAGAAAGTTAGAAGCAATTTATTCTTGCTTCCAACCCTACAAGGCCAATCTCTGGGCTTTGATAAAGGATCTCTTGGTGTGTTTCTTGAGAAGGGAACTAATGTCCTACCAGATGTTGGAACATCAAACCAGCAGATTGAGCAAAATCTTGTTGGATAAAGGTATGGCATAGCAGATGCTTGGGGGGCTAAACAAATGTGTATTGATCACATCTGTTTGGAACCTACTCCTGGCTTGGAAGAGGAGGCATCTGGGTTGTGTGTCTAAGAAGTTTCATAGATAAGTGTGTTGGTCAAGAGATGATCAACATATTGTCACTTATTGGATTAGTGTATTTCTGATCCAAGTAAGTAGGAGTACAAAGGATTTTTTTTGTGTGGAGGTTAATCTCAAATGTCAAGGACATTCTCTCTGAAATATGGAAGTTCCTTCTGTTCAAAGGAGCCAGATGTATGGAATCTTGTTTATGGCCTTGGAGCAGATTCTGTTTGAAAGGAGTTATATGTGTGTACCAACCACAAGATGTGCAGCTATTGGAGGGGAGAATGTATAGTTCCCTTAGGAGTTCTTATCAGTTAATAAGGGGGAGTCCTTAATTTGATGCTGAAAGAACTCGAAGAAATGTCAGCATAATTTCTTGACATCTTTGTCTTGAGAATTTATTTTTCTCAATATTTCTGGTGGTGTTTCTCAAAAACAGGATGAAGGTTGTTTACTCAAACTTGATATCAATATCAAGTCTATGAGAGCATGGAACTCGTTTTCTAGTGGAAGAGAAACTCAAAGGGCTGTGCACAAAGGAGATGTATTAACCTAACTGGTTGACTGGTGTCTTCATAGTTGGAATGTCATCCAAACCATCTAGGATGAGCATTTCAGATTTGTGTTTGGAGCAAGGAGGGGTTGGTGTTTTTTTTGGGACCAAAGGATTATGGTTCCCTGGTATTTGCATGAGAAGTTTCTTCTTAAGCTGGAGTTCAGTTATGTGGTGTCCTCACATAATGGAACATTTTTTTGCAAGAATTGAAGAGCATCCTTGTAGGTTGAAGTGTTGGGAGAAATATTTTTTTAACAATCTGTTTGTGATGACCAGTCAATGTTTTTTTGTATGCTCCAGAAACCTGTTAGAGGGAATCTCCTCTTTAGGTGCAGAAGGATGGCATCCAACATCTCAAAGTCAGACAGGGGGTCTGAACATTAGATGTTTGAGAAGAAGATTCTTGAGATGTAGAGTATGCAGGTTCCTACTTGTGTGTATGGTCTGGTTGATCAGATACTGATGGTCGATCCTCTTGTGTCCCTTGCAAGAGATGTGTTTGGATTACTGTGGTTGTTGTCTCAAAAGCCATAGTAGATGTTTAATGTGAGTTAGACTGATGTCGGAACTGATGTTGAAACATTATTTCAGCCAAGGAAGTTTGTTTAGCTCAGGGTAGAGTGAAAGGTCAAGACACTGACCTAATCTGGAATGAGTTTGTGGTGTGAATGGGTGTCATGATGGTTTGTCATGAAGAAGAATCAGTAGATGCCTGATGTGTGTGGAAGAAGAATGTCAGACCAAATGTCCTACCTTGTGTGAGAAGGTAGTCTTATCTGACTAATGATAAATACTTTGATGAGAGCTAAGTATTTGTCTGATGTGAGTATGCAAGTCTGCAGTTTGAACTCTTTGCTTCAGAGAGGGTGTGCTAGTTTATTTATTTCTATGGTGTTCAGGTGTTTATGTTAACCTGAATAAGCTGCTCTGGCTGTGTTTTATTGGGAGCTTCTTGACGGACTTCTATGTGCAATGAGTCCTTTGAATGGTGATGGGAAGCTGATGTCCCAAATGATGATTGTAACATCATGATTGTTGATGGTTATATTTGGAAGATGATTGAGGTTGTGCACTTGGAGTTGGATGCTCAAGCATTTTTGTCAGAAGAGGTGTTTCTGACTATGTGGATTAGAATGTGGATATTCTGCTCTTGTTTTTAGTAGTATGTTCTGGAAAAGCATGACTACTATTTTTGAAGACCTCACTAGTGTCAACAACTACTAGTGGATGTAATGGCAGAGGAATTGTGTCAGATGAGGTGATTTGATCAGGAAGTTTTGTTTAAGAGCTGTTCTTTCTCTTGAAGATATTAGATCTCAGTAAAGCTTTTAAGTAAGCTGAGAACTCTTGGAGCTTGTGGTAGAAGTCTAGGTTAAGGATGGAAGTATACCTTCTTTTGGTGGATGAGAGTTTATTTCTCTCTGGGTTTCTGAAGATCTCTTTGTTCAAGCTGATGACGCAGTGTTGTGTGAAGATCTTCAGTTTGGATTACTATGTTATAGTAAGTCCAGTTGGTGGAGCAAATCAAGAATCATGGTGATGATGTCTTGGTGTGTGGCAGATGTTCTAACTTGTGTTGGGACATTATCTGATTGGATATTCTTGGTGAAGGATGATTATGCTCTGGTTCAGGAGCTTCGTGCCTACATTATGCCTAAGGAGCGTCTACATAGTCATACGGGAGAATGATGAAGTAGAAGGTCTGCCTTGGATGGAGAATGTAGAGAAGACTGAAGCAGATCAGGTATTGATTGCTTGGAAGTCTGAAGGTGAAGATACTCATCAACTGATCAGGATTATTCCAATTTATCATACCGGAGAATGATAGGGAATGACTGCCTTTGGAGAGTTGGGTGATTATCGATGGAGGGTCTTGCTAAGGCCAGTTGAAAAGCTTGGGAGAGAGAGTAATGTTCTTGTGTTCTTGTGATCTTCTGTGATGTGATGGGTTATGATGTGTTTTTGTTCTGGTTGTTTCTGGTCCCTTGGCTTGAGGGGGAGCTTTAGTTTGTTTGAAGGAGGATGGTGATCCTTATGTTCCTCACGTATATCATGATGTAGCTTCTTGTGTGAGTGACTGCTTATTTAGCAGGTGTCAAAATGAATGAGCTTCAGCCAGTGGCTGAACTGGGAGTGAGCTCTTGAAGACATGAAGATGCGTCTTATGTTTTTCATTCATTTTGGGTGTTCTTCTTGCAAAGGAGCATAGGTTATCCATGTCAGGGGAAGTAATGCTACTGATTTTCCTGATTCTGGTTGATTTCCCTTAAATGCTTAGTTGCTTGGTTTGGCATATTATGGCTAAAAAGGGGGAGATGGTTGTAAGTAGTAGTAGAGTTCCTTGGTTGTTTCCTTGAGGGGGAGCTGGTTGTGTTATCCAAAGGTTTTATGGATATTGCTCTGGTGTGCTATTGCTTTGTCAAATATGGATAAAAAGGGGGAGAGTGTGTGATTGCATGATGTGCTGATATCTGATGCCCCATATGATGTTCTAACTTTTATTTGTGTACCTCTGCCACTAACTATGTGAGGTTGTGATTGTGTGCAGATGCAGTGGAGTGTTGATCTGCTATTGTGAAGTTGCTGATGTGTGTGTGGTTGTGCTAACATTCTGTGACTGTCTTCTGATGCTGGTATCTCTGATTGTTGGTTTTAGCCAAAATTTGCGAAAGGGGGAGTTTGTTAGTTCTGCAGCTATGCAGTATGTATGTTGGCTACATTTTGTTACAACCTTTATGTTATCTCTTATGTCACTGAAGGTGTTTTAACATGTTGTATGTGTATCTGCCATAACAGATTAGTTGCAGGTTGTGAAATGTCAAGTAGGATGTCTTGACATGTTGTTCTGCACTAACTGGTTATGTTCAGTTTCTGTCATATTAGTTAAATGACAAGTGTGATGTCTTGACATGTTGTGCTGCACATACCTAGTATGAGTGCATGGTTGTAATGGTGTGACAGAGATGTCATGAGCACTTCACTGAACCTGAATGTTTAAGGTGATGTGACGTGGCTGTCTTTGGAATGTCATGACAGAACATCTTGGTCTGGTACAACAGGTACTGCTGCTCTGTGATGGTTAATCAAGATGTCAAAGGAGATATCACAACATCATTGTTTGTTACAACAGGTGCTGCTATTGTATATCTCTTGACAGATTTGATTTGATCTGATGAGATCTTTTTGGATATACCTCATCATTATACACAGGTCAAGGAGATTAATTAGGAACAAAGTGCAGATTTAATTGGATTTCATAAAAAGGATCATGGAGACTTTTTAGGAAACTATTTGGAGATTTGTTCCTATTCTTATGGAGAAGATCTTGCGGCTGAATTAAAAAGTGAAGATTTAAAAGATACATAAGATCCTGGAAATATTGCGTATCCTTTGTGGAGCTGATTTATAGGTCTGGAAGATTCAAGTCAGAATCAAGAAGAATATTGAAGTATAATGACTTTCTAATTATGGAGATAAATTAGGAAGGATTTGATTGAAGACCTATTATGTAGCAGAAGTTTCTGCTGATTTATAGCAACTGTTATGCTGTGATTTGAAGCCCAAATCCAGTTGGGAATAAGTTATAAATAGAATGCTTTTAACCTAGAATATAAATGGGTCCAAAATGTAGATCATTAGGGTTGTGTGAAATTGTGAGCCACTCTGGTACTGTTTCGTACTTAGAGTTGGACTGTTAAGTTGAGTTGTAATTTGTCCACTCAAAGCTTTTAAGCACGAGTGTACTGTTCTTGATTGAAGCTCTTAAGCAAGACCAAGGTGTGTCTTTGAAGTTTGTCTTCTACTTTTCTGTGATTGAAGAGTTGTTGGAAATCAAGCTGTTGATGCAGTGGCTGAGGTGTTGACTGCTAGACATCATTGCGATGATTGGAAGTGAGATGGAGTCTCTTATCTAGGGTGGACTTAGGTAGAAGGGTCATTGGGTAGTGATTAAGTGAGTAGATCATCAACGGGTGTGTTGATTATAGGGTCTATGAATTGATACTGCTGATAGTGAACTTCCTTCCTGGCTTGGTATGCCCCCAGATGTAGGTTGTTAGACCGAACTGGGTGAACAAATTATGTGTGTTGTTTATCATTCTGCAGTTTTTAATGTTCTGTATCTACTCTTAATAAACATGTCTTAGCAGATGTTGTAACATCTGTTGTGGCTTCCTGTTGATTGTCAGCTATCAACTGTGTGTTGTTCCTTTCTTGTTTAAATGATTATGCAGCACAATGTCTTGAATTGTGTTAAGACATCTGCTGTCTGCATAGACCCGAATTTTCAATTGGTATCAAAGCAGGCATCCTGTTCTGTTTTCTGGGTGAGATCCTAGGGAAGATACTTTCTGTTCATGGGCAAGGTAGGTGGTACCTACTGAAAACTCTTGGTGGTTTTGTGTGTTGTGGCTGCAACACTCTGTTCTCCTCTGAAGGTGTATAACATGGTGTGATGATACTTGAGGATATCTTCAACTAGCTTGTTAGAGTTGCCCAAGATACTTGTGGTTCATCCCAAGTCCACTCATAAAGGAACATTTATATGAGGGTGTTGAAAAGAGATCTGAAGAAAGTTAGAAGCAATTTATTCTTGCTTCCAACCCTACAAGGCCAATCTCTGGGCTTTGATAAAGGATCTCTTGGTGTGTTTCTTGAGAAGGGAACTAATGTCCTACCAGATGTTGGAACATCAAACCAGCAGATTGAGCAAAATCTTGTTGGATAAAGGTATGGCATAGCAGATGCTTGGGGGGCTAAACAAATGTGTATTGATCACATCTGTTTGGAACCTACTCCTGGCTTGGAAGAGGAGGCATCTGGGTTGTGTGTCTAAGAAGTTTCATAGATAAGTGTGTTGGTCAAGAGATGATCAACATATTGTCACTTATTGGATTAGTGTATTTCTGATCCAAGTAAGTAGGAGTACAAAGGATTTTTTTTGTGTGGAGGTTAATCTCAAATGTCAAGGACATTCTCTCTGAAATATGGAAGTTCCTTCTGTTCAAAGGAGCCAGATGTATGGAATCTTGTTTATGGCCTTGGAGCAGATTCTGTTTGAAAGGAGTTATATGTGTGTACCAACCACAAGATGTGCAGCTATTGGAGGGGAGAATGTATAGTTCCCTTAGGAGTTCTTATCAGTTAATAAGGGGGAGTCCTTAATTTGATGCTGAAAGAACTCGAAGAAATGTCAGCATAATTTCTTGACATCTTTGTCTTGAGAATTTATTTTTCTCAATATTTCTGGTGGTGTTTCTCAAAAACAGGATGAAGGTTGTTTACTCAAACTTGATATCAATATCAAGTCTATGAGAGCATGGAACTCGTTTTCTAGTGGAAGAGAAACTCAAAGGGCTGTGCACAAAGGAGATGTATTAACCTAACTGGTTGACTGGTGTCTTCATAGTTGGAATGTCATCCAAACCATCTAGGATGAGCATTTCAGATTTGTGTTTGGAGCAAGGAGGGGTTGGTGTTTTTTTTGGGACCAAAGGATTATGGTTCCCTGGTATTTGCATGAGAAGTTTCTTCTTAAGCTGGAGTTCAGTTATGTGGTGTCCTCACATAATGGAACATTTTTTTGCAAGAATTGAAGAGCATCCTTGTAGGTTGAAGTGTTGGGAGAAATATTTTTTTAACAATCTGTTTGTGATGACCAGTCAATGTTTTTTTGTATGCTCCAGAAACCTGTTAGAGGGAATCTCCTCTTTAGGTGCAGAAGGATGGCATCCAACATCTCAAAGTCAGACAGGGGGTCTGAACATTAGATGTTTGAGAAGAAGATTCTTGAGATGTAGAGTATGCAGGTTCCTACTTGTGTGTATGGTCTGGTTGATCAGATACTGATGGTCGATCCTCTTGTGTCCCTTGCAAGAGATGTGTTTGGATTACTGTGGTTGTTGTCTCAAAAGCCATAGTAGATGTTTAATGTGAGTTAGACTGATGTCGGAACTGATGTTGAAACATTATTTCAGCCAAGGAAGTTTGTTTAGCTCAGGGTAGAGTGAAAGGTCAAGACACTGACCTAATCTGGAATGAGTTTGTGGTGTGAATGGGTGTCATGATGGTTTGTCATGAAGAAGAATCAGTAGATGCCTGATGTGTGTGGAAGAAGAATGTCAGACCAAATGTCCTACCTTGTGTGAGAAGGTAGTCTTATCTGACTAATGATAAATACTTTGATGAGAGCTAAGTATTTGTCTGATGTGAGTATGCAAGTCTGCAGTTTGAACTCTTTGCTTCAGAGAGGGTGTGCTAGTTTATTTATTTCTATGGTGTTCAGGTGTTTATGTTAACCTGAATAAGCTGCTCTGGCTGTGTTTTATTGGGAGCTTCTTGACGGACTTCTATGTGCAATGAGTCCTTTGAATGGTGATGGGAAGCTGATGTCCCAAATGATGATTGTAACATCATGATTGTTGATGGTTATATTTGGAAGATGATTGAGGTTGTGCACTTGGAGTTGGATGCTCAAGCATTTTTGTCAGAAGAGGTGTTTCTGACTATGTGGATTAGAATGTGGATATTCTGCTCTTGTTTTTAGTAGTATGTTCTGGAAAAGCATGACTACTATTTTTGAAGACCTCACTAGTGTCAACAACTACTAGTGGATGTAATGGCAGAGGAATTGTGTCAGATGAGGTGATTTGATCAGGAAGTTTTGTTTAAGAGCTGTTCTTTCTCTTGAAGATATTAGATCTCAGTAAAGCTTTTAAGTAAGCTGAGAACTCTTGGAGCTTGTGGTAGAAGTCTAGGTTAAGGATGGAAGTATACCTTCTTTTGGTGGATGAGAGTTTATTTCTCTCTGGGTTTCTGAAGATCTCTTTGTTCAAGCTGATGACGCAGTGTTGTGTGAAGATCTTCAGTTTGGATTACTATGTTATAGTAAGTCCAGTTGGTGGAGCAAATCAAGAATCATGGTGATGATGTCTTGGTGTGTGGCAGATGTTCTAACTTGTGTTGGGACATTATCTGATTGGATATTCTTGGTGAAGGATGATTATGCTCTGGTTCAGGAGCTTCGTGCCTACATTATGCCTAAGGAGCGTCTACATAGTCATACGGGAGAATGATGAAGTAGAAGGTCTGCCTTGGATGGAGAATGTAGAGAAGACTGAAGCAGATCAGGTATTGATTGCTTGGAAGTCTGAAGGTGAAGATACTCATCAACTGATCAGGATTATTCCAATTTATCATACCGGAGAATGATAGGGAATGACTGCCTTTGGAGAGTTGGGTGATTATCGATGGAGGGTCTTGCTAAGGCCAGTTGAAAAGCTTGGGAGAGAGAGTAATGTTCTTGTGTTCTTGTGATCTTCTGTGATGTGATGGGTTATGATGTGTTTTTGTTCTGGTTGTTTCTGGTCCCTTGGCTTGAGGGGGAGCTTTAGTTTGTTTGAAGGAGGATGGTGATCCTTATGTTCCTCACGTATATCATGATGTAGCTTCTTGTGTGAGTGACTGCTTATTTAGCAGGTGTCAAAATGAATGAGCTTCAGCCAGTGGCTGAACTGGGAGTGAGCTCTTGAAGACATGAAGATGCGTCTTATGTTTTTCATTCATTTTGGGTGTTCTTCTTGCAAAGGAGCATAGGTTATCCATGTCAGGGGAAGTAATGCTACTGATTTTCCTGATTCTGGTTGATTTCCCTTAAATGCTTAGTTGCTTGGTTTGGCATATTATGGCTAAAAAGGGGGAGATGGTTGTAAGTAGTAGTAGAGTTCCTTGGTTGTTTCCTTGAGGGGGAGCTGGTTGTGTTATCCAAAGGTTTTATGGATATTGCTCTGGTGTGCTATTGCTTTGTCAAATATGGATAAAAAGGGGGAGAGTGTGTGATTGCATGATGTGCTGATATCTGATGCCCCATATGATGTTCTAACTTTTATTTGTGTACCTCTGCCACTAACTATGTGAGGTTGTGATTGTGTGCAGATGCAGTGGAGTGTTGATCTGCTATTGTGAAGTTGCTGATGTGTGTGTGGTTGTGCTAACATTCTGTGACTGTCTTCTGATGCTGGTATCTCTGATTGTTGGTTTTAGCCAAAATTTGCGAAAGGGGGAGTTTGTTAGTTCTGCAGCTATGCAGTATGTATGTTGGCTACATTTTGTTACAACCTTTATGTTATCTCTTATGTCACTGAAGGTGTTTTAACATGTTGTATGTGTATCTGCCATAACAGATTAGTTGCAGGTTGTGAAATGTCAAGTAGGATGTCTTGACATGTTGTTCTGCACTAACTGGTTATGTTCAGTTTCTGTCATATTAGTTAAATGACAAGTGTGATGTCTTGACATGTTGTGCTGCACATACCTAGTATGAGTGCATGGTTGTAATGGTGTGACAGAGATGTCATGAGCACTTCACTGAACCTGAATGTTTAAGGTGATGTGACGTGGCTGTCTTTGGAATGTCATGACAGAACATCTTGGTCTGGTACAACAGGTACTGCTGCTCTGTGATGGTTAATCAAGATGTCAAAGGAGATATCACAACATCATTGTTTGTTACAACAGGTGCTGCTATTGTATATCTCTTGACAGATTTGATTTGATCTGATGAGATCTTTTTGGATATACCTCATCATTATACACAGGTCAAGGAGATTAATTAGGAACAAAGTGCAGATTTAATTGGATTTCATAAAAAGGATCATGGAGACTTTTTAGGAAACTATTTGGAGATTTGTTCCTATTCTTATGGAGAAGATCTTGCGGCTGAATTAAAAAGTGAAGATTTAAAAGATACATAAGATCCTGGAAATATTACGTATCCTTTGTGGAGCTGATTTATAGGTCTGGAAGATTCAAGTCAGAATCAAGAAGAATATTGAAGAATAATGACTTTCTAATTATGGAGATAAATTAGGAAGGATTTGATTGAAGACCTATTATGTAGCAGAAGTTTCTGCTGATTTGTAGCAACTGTTATGCTGTGATTTGAAGCCCAAATCCAGTTGGGAATAAGTTATAAATAGAATGCTTTTAACCTAGAATATAAATGGGTCCAAAATGTAGATCATTAGGGTTGTGTGAAATTGTGAGCCACTCTGGTACTGTTTCGTACTTAGAGTTGGACTGTTAAGTTGAGTTGTAATTTGTCCACTCAAAGCTTTTAAGCACGAGTGTACTGTTCTTGATTGAAGCTCTTAAGCAAGACCAAGGTGTGTCTTTGAAGTTTGTCTTCTACTTTTCTGTGATTGAAGAGTTGTTGGAAATCAAGCTGTTGATGCAGTGGCTGAGGTGTTGACTGCTAGACATCATTGCGATGATTGGAAGTGAGATGGAGTCTCTTATCTAGGGTGGACTTAGGTAGAAGGGTCATTGGGTAGTGATTAAGTGAGTAGATCATCAACGGGTGTGTTGATTATAGGGTCTATGAATTGATACTGCTGATAGTGAACTTCCTTCCTGGCTTGGTATGCCCCCAGATGTAGGTTGTTAGACCGAACTGGGTGAACAAATTATGTGTGTTGTTTATCATTCTGCAGTTTTTAATGTTCTGTATCTACTCTTAATAAACATGTCTTAGCAGATGTTGTAACATCTGTTGTGGCTTCCTGTTGATTGTCAGCTATCAACTGTGTGTTGTTCCTTTCTTGTTTAAATGATTATGCAGCACAATGTCTTGAATTGTGTTAAGACATCTGTTGTCTGCATAGACCCGAATTTTCAATTGGTATCAAAGCAGGCATCCTGTTCTGTTTTCTGGGTGAGATCCTAGGGAAGATACTTTCTGTTCATGGGCAAGGTAGGTGGTACCTACTGAAAACTCTTGGTGGTTTTGTGTGTTGTGGCTGCAACACTCTGTTCTCCTCTGAAGGTGTATCACATGGTGTGGTGATACTTGAGGATATCTTCAACTAGCTTGTTAGAGTTGCCCAAGATACTTGTGGTTCATCCCAAGTCCACTCATAAAGGAACATTTATATGAGGGTGTTGAAAAGAGATCTGAAGAAAGTTAGAAGCAATTTATTCTTGCTTCCAACCCTACAAGGCCAATCTCTGGGCTTTGATAAAGGATCTCTTGGTGTGTTTCTTGAGAAGGGAACTAATGTCCTACCAGATGTTGGAACATCAAACCAGCAGATTGAGCAAAATCTTGTTGGATAAAGGTATGGCATAGCAGATGCTTGGGGGGCTAAACAAATGTGTATTGATCACATCTGTTTGGAACCTACTCCTGGCTTGGAAGAGGAGGCATCTGGGTTGTGTGTCTAAGAAGTTTCATAGATAAGTGTGTTGGTCAAGAGATGATCAACATATTGTCACTCATTGGATTAGTGTATTTCTGATCCAAGTAAGTAGGAGTACAAAGGATTTTTTTTGTGTGGAGGTTAATCTCAAATGTCAAGGACATTCTCTCTGAAATATGGAAGTTCCTTCTGTTCAAAGGAGCCAGATGTATGGAATCTTGTTTATGGCCTTGGAGCAGATTCTGTTTGAAAGGAGTTATATGTGTGTACCAACCACAAGATGTGCAGCCATTGGAGGGGAGAATGTATAGTTCCCTTAGGAGTTCTTATCAGTTAATAAGGGGGAGTCCTTAATTTGATGCTGAAAGAACTCGAAGAAATGTCAGCATAATTTCTTGACATCTTTGTATTGAGAATTTATTTTTCTCAATATTTCTGGTGGTGTTTCTCAAAAACAGGATGGAGGTTGTTTACTCAAACTTGATATCAATATCAAGTCTATGAGAGCATGGAACTCGTTTTCTAGTGGAAGAGAAACTCAAAGGGTTGTGCACAAAGGAGATGTATTAACCTAACTGGTTGACTGGTGTCTTCATAGTTGGAATGTCATCCAAACCATCTAGGATGAGCATTTCAGATTTGTGTTTGGAGCAAGGAGGGGTTGGTGTTTTTTTTGGGACCAAAGGATTATGGTTCCCTGGTATTTGCATGAGAAGTTTCTTCTTAAGCTGGAGTTCAGTTATGTGGTGTCCTCACATAATGGAACATTTTTTTGCAAGAATTGAAGAGCATCCTTGTAGGTTGAAGTGTTGGGAGAAATATTTTTTTAACAATCTGTTTGTGATGACCAGTCAATGTTTTTTTGTATGCTCCAGAAACCTGTTAGAGGGAATCTCCTCTTTAGGTGCAGAAGGATGGCATCCAACATCTCAAAGTCAGACAGGGGGTCTGAACATTAGATGTTTGAGAAGAAGATTCTTGAGATGTAGAGTATGCAGGTTCCTACTTGTGTGTATGGTATGGTTGATCAGATACTGATGGTCGATCCTCTTGTGTCCCTTGCAAGAGATGTGTTTGGATTACTGTGGTTGTTGTCTCAAAAGCCATAGTAGATGTTTAATGTGAGTTAGACTGATGTCGGAACTGATGTTGAAACATTATTTCAGCCAAGGAAGTTTGTTTAGCTCAGGGTAGAGTGAAAGGTCAAGACACTGACCTAATCTGGAATGAGTTTGTGGTGTGAATGGGTGTCATGATGGTTTGTCATGAAGAAGAATCAGTAGATGCCTGATGTGTGCGGAAGAAGAATGTCAGACCAAATGTCCTACCTTGTGTGAGAAGGTAGTCTTATCTGACTAATGATAAATACTTTGATGAGAGCTAAGTATTTGCCTGATGTGAGTATGCAAGTCTGCAGAATGAACTCTTTGCTTCAGAGAGGGTGTGCTAGTTTATTTCTCTCTATGGTGTTCAGGTGTTTATGTTAACCTGAATAAGCTGCTCTGGCTGTGTTTTATTGGGAGCTTCTTGAAGGACTTCTATGTGCAATGAGTCCTTTGAATGGTGATGGGAAGCTGATGTCCCAAATGATGATTGTAACATCATGATTGTTGATGGTTATATTTGGAAGATGATTGAGGTTGTGCACTTGGAGTTGGATGCTCAAGCATTTTTGTCAGAAGAGGTGTTTCTGACTATGTGGATTAGAATGTGGATATTCTGCTCTTGTTTTTAGTAGTATGTTCTGGAAAAGCATGACTACTATTTTTGAAGACCTCACTAGTGTCAACAACTAATAGTGGATGTAATGGCAGAGGAATTGTGTCAGATGAGGTGATTTGATCAGGAAGTTTTGTTTAAGAGTTATTTTTTCTCTTGAAGATATTAGATCTCAGTAAAGCTTTTAAGTAAGCTGAGAACTCTTGGAGCTTGTGGTAGAAGTCTAGGTTAAGGATGGAAGTATACCTTCTTTTGGTGGATGAGAGTTTATTTCTCTCTGGGTTTCTGAAGATCTCTTTGTTCAAGCTGATGACGCAGTGTTGTGTGAAGATCTTCAGTTTGGATTACTATGTTATAGTAAGTCCAGTTGGTGGAGCAAATCAAGAATCATGGTGATGATGTCTTGGTGTGTGGCAGATGTTCTAACTTGTGTTGGGACATTATCTGATTGGATATTCTTGGTGAAGGATGATTATGCTCTGGTTCAGGACCTTCGTGCCTACATTATGCCTAAGGAGCGTCTACATAGTCATACGGGAGAATGATGAAGTAGAAGTTTTGCCTTGGATGGAGAATGTAGAGAAGACTGAAGCAGATCAGGTATTGATTGCTTGGAAGTCTGAAGGTGAAGATACTCATCAACTGATCAGGATTATTCCAATTTATCATACCGGAGAATGATAGGGAATGACTGCCTTTGGAGAGTTGGGTGATTATCGATGGAGGGTCTTGCTAAGGCCAGTTGAAAAGCTTGGGAGAGAGAGTAATGTTCTTGTGTTCTTGTGATCTTCTGTGATGTGATGGGTTATGATGTGTTTTTGTTCTAGTTGTTTCTGGTCCCTTGGCTTGAGGGGGAGCTTTAGTTTGTTTGAAGGAGGATGGTGATCCTTATGTTCCTTACGTATATCATGATGTAGCTTCTTGTGTGAGTGACTGCTTATTTAGCAGGTGTCAAAATGAATGAGCTTCAGCCGGTGGCTGAACTGGGAGTGAGCTCTTGAAGACATGAAGATGCGTCTTATGTTTTTCATTCATTTTGGGTGTTCTTCTTGCAAATGAGCATAGGTTATCCATGTCAGGGGAAGTAATGCTACTGATTTTCCTGATTCTGGTTGATTTCCCTTAAATGCTTAGTTGCTTGGTTTGGCATATTATGGCTAAAAAGGGGGAGATGGTTGTAAGTAGTAGTAGAGTTCCTTGGTTGTTTCCTTGAGGGGGAGCTGGTTGTGTTATCCAAAGGTTTTATGGATATTGCTCTGGTGTGCTATTGCTTTGTCAAATATGGATAAAAAGGGGGAGAGTGTGTGATTGCATGATGTGCTGATATCTGATGCCCCATATGATGTTCTAACTTTTATTTGTGTACCTCTGCCACTAACTATGTGAGGTTGTGATTGTGTGCAGATGCAGTTGAGTGTTGATCTGCTATTGTGAAGTTGCTGATGTGTGTGTGGCTGTGCTAACATTCTGTGACTGTCTTCTGATGCTGGTATCTCTGATTGTTGGTTTTAGCCAAAATTTGCGAAAGGGGGAGTTTGTAAGTTCTGCAGCTATGCAGTATGTATGTTGGCTACATTTTGTTACAACCTTTATGTTATCTCTTATGTCACTGAAGGTGTTTTAACATGTTGTATGTGTATCTGCCATAACAGATTAGTTGCAGGTTGTGAAATGTCAAGTAGGATGTCTTGACATGTTGTTCTGCACTAACTGGTTATGTTCAGTTTCTGTCATATTAGTTAAATGACAAGTGTGATGTCTTGACATGTTGTGCTGCACATACCTAGTATGAGTGCATGGTTGTAATGGTGTGACAGAGATGTCATGAGCACTTCACTGAACCTGAATGTTTAAGGTGATGTGACGTGGCTGTCTTTGGAATGTCATGACAGAACATCTTGGTCTGGTACAACAGGTACTGCTGCTCTGTGATGGTTAATCAAGATGTCAAAGGAGATATCACAACATCATTGTTTGTTACAACAGGTGCTGCTATTGTATATCTCTTGACAGATTTGATTTGATCTGATGAGATCTTTTTGGATATACCTCATCATTATACACAGGTCAAGGAGATTAATTAGGAACAAAGTGCAGATTTAATTGGATTTCATAAAAAGGATCATGGAGACATTTTAGGAAACTATTTGGAGATTTGTTCCTATTCTTATGGAGAAGATCTTGCGGCTGAATTAAAAAGTGAAGATTTAAAAGATACATAAGATCCTGGAAATATTACGTATCCTTTGTGGAGCTGATTTATAGGTCTGGAAGATTCAAGTCAGAATCAAGAAGAATATTGAAGAATAATGACTTTCTAATTATGGAGATAAATTAGGAAGTATTTGATTGAAGACCTATTATGTAGCAGAAGTTTCTGCTGATTTGTAGCAACTGTTATGCTGTGATTTGAAGCCCAAATCCAGTTGGGAATAAGTTATAAATAGAATGCTTTTAACCTAGAATATAAATGGGTCCAAAATGTAGATCATTAGGGTTGTGTGAAATTGTGAGCCACTTTGGTACTGTTTCGTACTTAGAGTTGGACTGTTAAGTTGAGTTGTAATTTGTCCACTCAAAGCTTTTAAGCACAAGTGTACTGTTCTTGGTTGAAGCTCTTAAGCAAGACCAAGGTGTGTCTTTGAAGTGTGTCTTCTACTTTTCTGTGATTGAAGAGTTGTTGGAAATCAAGTTGTTGATGCAGTGGCTGAGGTGTTGACTGCAAGACATCATTGCGATGATTGGAAGTGAGATGGAGTCTCTTATCTAGGGTGGACTTAGGTAGAAGGTCATTGGGTAGTGATTAAGTGAGTAGATCATCAACGGGTGTGTTGATTATAGGGTCTATGAATTGATACTGCTGATAGTGAACTTCCTTCCTGGCTTGGTATGCCCCCAGATGTAGGTTGTTAGACCGAACTAGGTGAACAAATTCTGTGTGTTGTTTATCATTCTGCAGTTTTTAATGTTCTGTATCTACTCTTGATAAACATGTCTTAGCAGATGTTGTAACATCTGTTGTGGCTTCATGTTGATTGTCAGCTATCAACTGTGTGTTGTTCCTTTCTTGTTTAAATGATTATGCAACACAATGTCTTGAATTGTGTTAAGACATCTGCTGTCTGCATAGACCAGAATTTTCAATATCCTTTCCTCTTATGAGCACCTTCGACTTAAACCTATCACACAGATCCTGTCGGAAGCTTCCCTAAACCTCTTCAAGAGCTTAACATTCCCATCAACACTTCCAACTTCATATAGGCGTCGAATTTATGAGCTAACACCCACTACGTATTTGAATAAATAGTTTCATTTTTCCCATATTTTACTATTTTGTACAACATACTTGTACTCAAATTTAATAAACCAATAAAACCACAATAAAGTTACAACACTTCCATTTCTAATATTCCCCATGAAAGCCAAAAAAGCTTTGCATTGAAATCCTCCTCTAGTAAGATCAAAACTTCATAAAAACATAAATCTTTCAAAGCTGTAAAAAGAATTGTCGTACAATGGAAGAAAAACCTAAATCTATTAGAGTTGGATGAAAAAGACATTACTTGCAGACATGAGTTTGTCATTTTAAGATGACCTAACTGAAAGAGCAAACTGATAAACCTTGCAGACATGATATGGAAGCCTGTAAAAAACTAAAAAAGCTACACAACAACCATTTCGAATCTTACCACCAGCAAACTCGCCTTCGGAAACGCGTTGCCCCCACCATAAATCTAACACTGCGAAACCGCACACCACTGTAAAATGCCGAAAATGCCATAACTGTCGTTGTCAAAATGGGAGATTTGTATAGAAAATATAAGTAAATCAAAATAATGATTATTATAAGAATAAATTACTCTCTTTATAGAATACCAGATGTCCAAAATATGAAAGCTTTGCATTGAGGTCCTTATCCAGCAAGATCAAAAATTCATAAAAACATAAAATTTTCAAAGTTGTAAAAATCATTGTCGTATAATGGAAGAGAAACTTAAATCTATCAAAGTTGGATGAAGAAAACCTTACTTGCAGACATGAGTCTCTCACTTCAAGACGACTTAACTAAAACACAGATGAACCTTACAAACATGAAATGAAAGTTTACATAGAACTAAAAAAGTCACACAGCAACCATTTCGAATCCGACCACCACCAAACTCTCCGCCGAAAACACATTGCCCCCACCACAGATATACCACCGTGAAACCGCACACCATCGTAAAACCACAAGAAATGCCATAGTTGTCGTCGTCTCCCTTATTCCGAATTGTACGCCTTTTCTCCTTCTTGATTTCCCTTTGAACCATATGCTTTTGATACTTGTTTGCAAGAGAGATGAGAGTCTAATTTATTTTCAAAGAAGAAGTTATAAGAAGAAAGAGGAAGAGTGAGAAACAAGGAAGAATGAGAAGAAAAAGAAATAGTGATGTGATCAGAAAAAGTTGGATGAAGAAAAGACATTGGTAACATCGAAAACATGTTAAGTTTAATTGGATTGGTTTCTTTGTAAACAAACTGAGTTAAAATCAGTTCAAAGCATGGGTGAAGTCAAACAAAATAGAAGAAACGACAACTAAAGTGGTTGCAATTTGTAGTTTGATTCAAAATGTAAATTTTTTAGACCAAAATTGCCCCCAAAATAGGAATGTGGTTGATTTATAGCCAAGCACAAAAATGTGTTTTACACACACTACTACGAAAAACCCATTTAGCAACGGTTGGGAATGACATATAATGACGCGGGCGAAGGCGTTGTTATGTAGATTGTTGTTGTAAGTTCGCCGTTTCTACAACGGTCTGGAAATCGTTGTTGTATTCTGGAAGCGCGCGATATATTGCAACGGTTAGAGGTATTTCAACCGTTGTAATATATATTAACTATCACAACGGTTATCAGTATGAACCGTTGTCATATATGTTAACTATCACAACGGTTATTTGTCTCAACCGTTGTGGAATGTATCCTTAGTTTATTAAATACAAATGTATATTGCTTGTTTTACCATCCACCTTATTAAAGAAATACAACCATTAAAATTGGTAAAGATTTATATAATCTGAAAATTAAACTGTTCTTGAAAACCAACTTAAACACACCACTGTTTTCCGAATTGCATCCATTTCATTCCGCACATTTTATGTTACTTAACATAAAATTTATGGTTCGATGGTCGGTTTCCTTCAATCCATCGATATCTTTTGTTATAGTTTACCTCATCATCACCAAAAATCGCCACGATTTTATCATCATAACAATGATCATGATCTTAATAACCACGGCGATTAGTGACGACGATGAAGTAAATTATAATAAAAGATATCGATGGATTGAAGGAAACTGACCATCGAACCATAAATTTTATGTTAAGGAACATAAAATGTGCGGAATGAAATGGATGCAATTCGGAAAACATTGACATGATAAAGGTTGGTTTTCAAATACATCCTAATTTTCAGATTATAATGTTCTATAGCAATTTAACTGATTGCATTTTCAATAAAAGGATAGTGAAACAAACGATATACATAGTATATAATGAACTAAATTTCATATACAATATCAGAATGAATTCATATATATGTACCTTATCAGAATGAATTCATATATGGTATCACCATCATCATCACCATGTGAAACAAATCCTAAGAAGTGGGAAGCAATGATGAAAATTAGTTAGTATTAAATTTAACTATATACAATATACATAGTATATATATAATAAACTAATGTTCTATATCAATTTAACTGATTGCATTTTCAATAAAAGGATAGTAAAACAAACAATGTACATAGTATATAATAAACTAAATTTCATATACAATATAAGAATGAATTCATATATATGTACCTTATCAGAATGAATTCATATATATATGTACCACCATCATCATCACCATGTGAAACAAACCCTAAGAAGTGGGAAGCAATGAAGAAAATTAGTTAGTATTCAAAACAAAACAACCAAAAGTTGAAACAAAACCCTAAGAAGTGGGTCTGTACCATTACAATGAAGTTCACCTTGCTTGTGAAGCATTGAAGTCGAATCCGCACAAAATGAGAACAATCAACAAAAACAACATGAAGCAAACGAGATAATGGGAACTATTTAACAAAAAGATTAAAGTAGAAGACTACCTTATTTTCCATAAATAATATGTACATTACGCTTGCTACCGCCAGCATCATCACCATGTTCATCTAGTTTTAGATTCTGCATGAAGAACTACAAGGAGGAAGAAGCTTAAATCAAAAGTTTCATACTTCTTGTATTTCTTCTCGCAGATTCTAAAAAAATATGAAGTTTGGGTGCTAGGGTTTCGCTGTGAAGGAAACGGCGCGACTCTCAAAAAGGGAAAGTTAATTCCCTTATATAGGTAAATGTTTCACAACGGTTTTCTTAAATAACCATTATGATAGATTATATATTAATTTAATAATATCACAACGGTTAGTTATAATAACCGTAGCGATACCCCTTATACGTGGTGTAACACCCCCAATCTATACCCCCAAGCTATTAAAGCAATAAATAAAATTCAAAATTTCATCAGAGTATATTTACAAATTCACGGCATAGACCGAGGGGGTCGCATCAATTTGAAACAAAATACACATAAACCTGCCCATAAAGATATGCAACAATCAGGTAGCAATTAACAGAGGAACTTGGTTCCTACTACCCACAATTCAAATATAGAATAAAAGCGGAAAATCTGTACTGAAATCTCATATATATATATATATATATATATATATATATATATATATATATATATATATATATATATATATATATATCATGAAAGGTTTGTCTGCCAAATACAATCATACATGTACAATCCAAAAGATACATATACATAATACAAAATAATCACACTCGATCACCCCGACTACCCGGTGTCACATATCATAGCCGACCGACAAAAGAATGAAGACCTAAGCTTCACAAAAAGACCTCCAGCAACTCTAATCTGCAATGCCTCATAGAGCATTATAAAACAGCAGAAGGGTGAGAAACACAATCATAATACAGTTGCATATAATTATATATTAACACAGAAATGCACAAGTAAAATATTCTCACCACAAATGCACCACAATCAAATACAACACAACACAAGTCTCAGGTATCCAATACCAATACACGTCAGTCATACACAATACACTCATCATCAATACAATTATACATATTCCATCTCATCAATCACATTCACAATTCCATACATAATTAATCCATGATTTATGCAAATGCACAGAGACCGACACAACGACTCTATGCAATGCATATGCGGTACCGACTTCCAACATTTCTCATCACTAGTTCACTCAGGAACTCTGCTGAACCATCGCTCGTTACTTAGTGTAACTCCCCGTCGGGCATACGATGTTCCCCGTCGCTCACACCCCACACGGGCACACGACGTTTATGGATCGCTCACACCTCACACGGGCACACGACCCGATCGCTCACACCCCACATGGGCACACGATCGTCTATAATCACCGTTTTCGGTCCTCTTATCTATAAGGCGCACGATCCGATCAGATCGCTTTCAGTCCTCTTATTTTTAAGGCGCACGATGTTATACCGGATTCCCTCTGGAATCAATCCGTCGCTCACGACGTCACAAGAATGCATATCATGATGCTTGGCATAAAATGACTCATGACATTTAAAATGCACACATATACACATCCATAATCATGCATATATCATCAATTACCACACATTGCATTTCCTTTCCCTAAGGCCACCAATCATCATCACAATATGGATTTCATGCAATTTCATCACACAACAGTACACAAGTCATACAATATCCACACCAACAGCATATTGCATATACACATCAAGTTCACACAATTAAAACGGCAAAAGTCGAAAAAACAACATATTTTCTAATTCCCGACCTAATTTAATCGGCCAACAATCTCAAAACCATCATCATAAGCAAGAACATTTTATAAGCTTTCTAACGCATCAAACCACGCCTCAAACCGAACCACAGATCAAAAGTTAGTAAGAAAACAAAATTGCACAAACAGCCATGTTCGCTAGGCGAACCCTCTAGCGAGCATTCGCTACCACCTTCGCTAGGCGAATGTCCAGCGAACCCACTATCAGCTAAAAACAGATACAAAGTTCGCTAGGCGAACCCCTTGGCGAACCAAGGCAGAACCAACCAGAACCAAAAACATACAAAGTTCGCTAGGAGAACAACGTAGCGAACCTTCGCTGACCTTCGCTAACTGGTTCGCTAGGCGAACCCGCGAAAATTCATTCGCTACTGCTTCGCCCCAGGTTCGCTAGGCGAACCTGCGAAAACCCAGAAAATCTGCAGCGCTGTTACATAACCCAAAATGATATTTTTTCCAACCAAAACAATTCCAAATCAACATATATCAATCAGAACCTAATCTAATCATGGCAACAAGCATTCTACCACATTTACGTCGATTTCCAACCGCGAAAACATCGATTTCTCAACATATTTCTCATTTCCAACCTAGAATTCAAAAGCTATGTAAAGACAAGAAAACATACAAGCACACACATACATAATCATACACAAACATAGTATAATCGAGTTTCACACCCTTACCCGATTTAATCGTGTTTGATAAAGTCGGGAGATTGATTTTCTTCTTTTCCAAGTTTCTCTCTTTTTCTCCTCTTCTTCTTTCTCTCTACTTTTCTTCTTCTCTTTTTATTTCCTTTCTATTTTTCTCTCTTTCTATTTCTATTATATTCCTAACTTACCAAAATAAAGCAAAATGACCCAAAATACCCCTACACTCAAATATCTCGCAAACGCTCCCAAAACGCGATAAAATATAATCACGATAAAAAATAACATATTTTCACATAAAAGTCAGAAATAAAATAATATAATAATAAAATACTCAAAACGACTCAATTAATTAAAAAGACAAAACTGACAAAACTGACTGGGGCGTTACACGTGGTACAAGGTTCGACACCAGGCAACAACATTTTCCTAAAGTTACGCCTGGATTATAAGTGATATCGCTACGGTCATTACTTATAACGGTCGTGATATTATTAACCGTTGCACTTCCCAACATATGAACAGTTTACAAGAAAATATAGTTCTAGAATATGAACGGTTTACAAGTTATCATCATTACAAGCATTAAACTATTAGTCTTTTCATCTTCAACCTCATCTATAATAGATAATTTTACATATCTAAATAATATATTCTTCGTAACAATGAGTTCAACAAATGAGAATCCTAGAAACCTCAATGAGGAACGTCAGGCGCCAATCCAGGAGGTCGTCCAACCAGCAACTGCCAACTTCAGGGATGCCTTAAGGGTAAGGAAGAATAAGAAGAATAAGAAGAAGAAGCCGAAAAAGAAGAAGATAAAGAAGAAAATGAGGCCTGTATATTATGATTCCGATGAGGGGAGTGAGGAGAGATGTCTAGATTATGAAGATGCATTTTATGCTATGGGCTCTGACAATGATCTTGATATGTAATATGTTTATCAATGTACTCTCAATGGAATATTAAAATAAAATTATGTCTATATATGTTCATCTCTTACAGTTTTATTTTTAAAGTTATATATATACTAAAAAATACATTGTTGTGAATCGAAGCGTGATACATGTAGTACAACGGTCTTCTAATACAAGCGTGTTAAAATGTAAAAATATGAAGAAAAAAAATATAGAGCTGGGAATCGAAGCTTGTTACATAGCTTGTATTACAACGGTTATGTAATACAACCGTCGTTAAATATGGCGTTATAAATTTTTAATCCTGTTACAACGGTGGGATACGAAACCGTGGTAAAGTTGGCGTCGTTAAATGGGGTTTTCGTAGTAGTGACATTATCTAATTTTGTTATATTATAAATATGTTTTAAAATAAATTTGTTCTCTGAAAATATTTTAAAATTTTGGCCTTTTTTTTTAAAGTTTATTACATTTAAAATTGATGTTTTTTTTTAAACCTTGAAGTTTGAAATTTTAATTTTAATGTTTGAATTTAATATTGAGAACATAATTTAGGAAGCAATTCCTAGAAAGTCATTTTTTTATATATAATTTTTTAATGCTTAATGTTATTTTAGGACATATGCCAGAAAGTCATTTTTTAAGAATTATTTATCGTAAAAACAGAAGTAGTACATTGTTTCAAATTAATTCTACATACTTTTTACCTAAATGAATCTAAATTTATTTATTTTACATAAATGTGCATAAAAAAATGTCAATGAATTTGACCACAATAGCTGACTCTATTACAAACTCATAGCTTTTTTTCAAATGAGATTGAGTTGAAAGCATTCACAAAACTAAGTTATAAAAGATAGGAATTCAGACAATATTCATGAGAGAAACAATGTCATCTTCCATTTGTCACATGTTTATATCACTTCTTCTTTTTGTTTCTCTGCAACATACCCTTGCAATTAAACAGGCATGATTTTTCTCATTTTTACATTATTGAACAATCTGATTTTCATATTCAAGTGTTTAAACGTATGGTCTAATATTCGATAATTCATGTGTTTTTTTATCACAGTCCTATATCATATATTTAGGATCACATTCTTTCAGTTCAAATCCTTCATTACTTGATTCTGAATCTGCTACAAACTCTCACTACGATTTACTTGGATCTTACCTTGGAAGGTATGTCACTGCACAAACCTAAAATTAAGTGAATTAATATTAGTGTAGTTAATTATGAAATGATGATAGTTAATTTATTTTTTTGCATACACAGCACTGAGAAGGCCAAAGAAGCAATATTTTACTCTTACAATAAATATATTAATGGCTTTGCTGCAATACTTGAAGAAGATGAAGCAAAAGAGATTGCAAGTATGTAGTTATCTTAATTCATGGAATTATCTTCCATATTACAAAATATTGTTTTATTTTAATGTTCTAATTGATGCTATATATTAATTATTTTTTGGTGAATACAGAACATCCAAATGTTGTATCAATGTTTTTAAATAAAAGATATGAACTACATACGACCCGGTCGTGGAATTTCCTTGGGTTAGAGACGGACCGTGGATTTGCTAACGATGCAGTATGGAAAAAATCATTGGGTGAAGACATTATTATTGGAAATTTGGACACTGGTAATAAAATATTAATTAATTGCATTTGGACATTGATAATATTACTTACTGATTTTTTTGTGTGCTATGCCTCAAAATATTTTTTATGATATTGTTACTTATGATAGGTGTTTGGCCTGAATCCAAGAGTTTTAGTGATGAAGGGTATGGGCCAATTCCAAAGAAGTGGAAAGGAATTTGTCAAGTTGCCAAAGGAAATCCAGATAAATTTCATTGCAACAGGTCTTTTACTCTTAATCATTTCTTGTACTATCATTTTATTGCATTTCATATAATTGCTGATACATGATTTGATACATTTGTAGGAAACTCATTGGGGCAAAATATTTTTATAAAGGCGCTCAAGCACATCTCGATGAAGCAGAAAATGTAAACTTTAATAGTGCACGTGACACCGCAGGCCATGGGACACATACTCTATCAACTGCTGGAGGTAATTTTGTTGCTGGAGCGAATGTATTTGGCTTTGGAAATGGAACAGCAAGTGGTGGATCACCAAAAGCAAGAGCTGTAGCCTATAAAGTCTGTTGGAATGGATGTTATGATGCTGATATTTTGGCTGGTTTTGAAGCTGCCATAAGTGACGGTGTTGATGTACTTTCTATGTCCTTGGGTGGAAAATTTCCACGAGAGTTTTCGGAAAGTGCTATTTCCATAGGTTCCTTCCATGCAATTGCCAACAACATCGTTGTTGTGGCTTCTGGAGGAAATTCGGGGCCTAAAGTCTCATCTATAGTCAATGTCGAACCATGGACTTTCACAGTTGCTGCTAGCACAATTGATAGAGACTTTACAAGTTATGTTATTCTTGGTAACAAAAAAATATACAAGGTATATATATATATATTGAGCAATCACATGTTGTGCAGTTAATTTTTAATAGCATGTGCTTAATCAATTGTTTCCGATGTTAATTGTTAGGGAGCTAGTCTTTCAGAGTTGGCCTTACCACCTAACAAATCATATCCATTGATAAGTGCTGTAGATGCCAAACTTGATAATATGCCTCCCGCACTTGCGTAAGAATTCTCTTTTTCTTTTTTTTTTTTAAACGAACATTTTCAAATAATGATATCTTCTAATCTATTTAATTTGTGTAGCTCTATTTGCAAAGAAGGAACTCTTGATCCACAAAAGGTTAAAGGAAAAATATTGGTATGTCTTCGAGGTGCAAGTGCTAGAGTTGACAAGGGCGTGCAAGCTTCTCGTGTAGGTGCTATTGGAATGATATTGGCTAACGACGAGGATTCTGGGAATGGAGTTATAGCAGATCCTCACGTGCTTCCCGCTACAAATGTTGGCTTTGCAGATGGGAGTGCCATTTTTAATTACATCAATCACACAAAGTAATTGTTCTCATCATGCCGTTTGTTTGATTATTCAGAGATAGAATTTTTAAATTTCATGCATATATTGTGTAGATCTCCTGTGGCTTACATTACTAGAGTTAAAACAGAATTCGACGTAAAGAACACTCCAACTATAGCTTCATTTTCGTCAAGAGGCCCAAATGACCTTGATGGTAAAATCCTTAAGGTACATTAAAACTTGTGCGACAATTTTCCTTCAATTATTATTTAGATTATCTTAAAACAAACTCCGAATTTAATGGTATATTTTTATTTCGTATTTCAGCCTGACATCACTGCACCAGGCGTCAGCATAATTGCAGCATATACTCTAGCTAACTCTCCATCGGAACAACCATCTGATAAGCGTAGAATTCCTTTTGTTACCATGTCAGGAACTTCAATGTCATGTCCTCATGTTGCTGGATTAGTTGGACTAGTTAAATCTGTTCATCCTGATTGGAGTCCAGCTGCAATCAAGTCAGCAATCATGACCACAGGTAATCAAATTTAAATAATTTCGTTGAGTTCATTTTCATTTGATGTTTTATTTATTAACTAATTTACAATTTATACAGCAACAACAAAAAACAACAATGGAGTGGAAATATTGGATTCATCACTAGAAAAGGCAACTCCTTTTGCATATGGTGCCGGGCATGTTCAACCTAATCTTGCAGTGGATCCTGGACTTGTATATGACCTCAATGTTACTGATTATTTGAACTACTTATGTGGTCATCAATACACCAGTGATCAACTTAAAGTGTTCTACGGAAAACCTTACACTTGTCCAAAATCTTTCAGTTTAGCAGATTTCAATTATCCATCCATCTCAATTTATGAACTTGACGTTTGGAAATCTTTGAATGTTACTCGTACCGTTACCAATGTTGGGTCCCCAAGTGAGTATAGAGTGGAGATCCAGCAACCTCCACAATTTCAAGTCACAGTTCAGCCTGAGATATTAAGATTTAAACGTAAGGGTGAGAAAAGAGAGTTCAAGGTTACAATCACTATGAAGCCAAATAGTAAGTATATTACTGATTTTGAATTTGGGAAGTTGATTTGGACCGATGGAAAGCATCACGTTGGGACTCCTATTACAATAAAGTACACTGATCCGTGATGTTTAAGTTCATGTTTCATGCATTTTGCTAGAGTTGTAACAAATAATATATCAATGTTGAGTTAATGTTATCTTTTATTTGGGCCATTCACCTTTGCTCTGTCCACTTTGCATGAAAATACTATATTGCCTTTCAATATAATCTTAACATAGAAGAAAAAAATTTGTAGACTTGACAATATCTTAACATAAACTTAAAGCTAACATAAACTTAAAATAGCTTAAAGTTTTCATAAACCAAATAATATACTCACAGTTATGTGTTGGTGCTAGCGCTGGAAATGAGTCGAGTCGAGTCGAATTCGCCTTAGCTCAGTTTGACTCGTTAAGAATTAGCCGAGTTCGAGTTCGAGTTTATCACGAACTTTTTTTTCAGCTCAAACTCGACTCGTTAAGAATTGGCCGAGTTCGAGTTCGAGTTCGAGTTCATCACGAACTTTTTTTTCAGATCAAACTCGACTTGTTAGAAGTTCACGAATATCTCGGTTCAACTCGTTAGATTTATCTTGTTAGGTTCAGCTCGCTTATTTCACAGACTTAAAAGTAATTTTTTAAAGTCTATTTTATATATATATATATATTTGACATTTTAAATTACTATTTTTTAAATAAAAAATATAGAAATAAAATAAAAGTTATAACATTGGAATTTATACGATGTTAATTTTATTTGTATAATTATTCGTAGAAATATTTTACTTAGGAGAATATAAATTATCAATTAAAACCGTTAGATTAAAAAAAATATGAGACTAAGATTTAGAACAAATCTTTAAACTTACTCTTAAAAACAATATAATTTATCTCATATATAATCGAATTGACTCATAAACCTAACGAGTCGAAGTATAGTTCAAATTCAAATCATTTAGTTAACGAACTTAGTTTTTAGCTCATATTCAGCTCATTTGGTTCATGAACCTAGTTCAACGATTTAATTTTCGAATCGAATTTCGAATTATTTTCGAGTTGGTGTAGTTCATTGTCAGCCCTAATTGGTGCAATCTAAACCATAAAGAAGTGTCAATAAAGTTCCATTATTGGTTCTTCTCAATCATCATGTTGGCTCTTTGGTGTGTGTAATGTGGCTTCATTTGCCCATTGTCTTTTGCGACCCGCGTATGCTGTTTCCAATTCTCTTGCACCTCATTACAACTCTCTCTCTCTCTCTCTCTCTGACAATCGGTTACCAGAGACAATGGGCGATCATGCCTCAACTTCAATTGAAGCAAAGGACAGTTGTTAACAAAACCACCTACAATGAGTTTACGCCTACATGAAGACACTAATGGGGATAACATAATTGGGAAAAGGATGAGGTTTATGTTTTTGCATGGGGTAATCAATGTAATGTTGTACTTAAAAGAAAGTGGATAAATCCCGTCAAAAATAGTCATCCACATGTCACGCCCCTAAACACCCATGTTAGATATTCTTAATGAATTTCTAACTTCTAAAACTAAGTTGTAGAACAACTTGAAATACACACTACTGTTGTGAAAAACTTCACTGGCTAAACATGTTTGAATCAATTACCAAGATTCCTATCCTCATCCAAGCAAATCACCAACATCACAACAACCACTGTTTCCATCAAACTCCACATTTATAATAACTTCTACGTAATCATGAAAAAATACATAAAACTGTGACAAGTAAGTGCGTCTTGATGACATAGTAGACAGAAGAAATGTGTGAAGTTTTCCTAGATGATGTCTGAGATGATTAACTTGTTGAGACTTGTGAAACATAACATTCCCTCAATAAGAAAGGATCACATTGTACGTCACACTCTTGATCCTTTTTTGGACTAAACTTCACCGCTAAAGGACGCGTAGAAGTTGTACAAGAATGTGTAAGTTCACGCATTTTTTCTTCAAGACTCTATGGGCAATAATATGTGTTGAAATACTTCTTCAAATATTCACCTTCACTATTTAAGTCCGATTGTACATGTGTCATTTTTGGCTTCAATAACTTCATTATCTTTAATGTGTAATTTCTTTCAAAATATATGAATGACATCCAAAATATATCAATAACTTCATATGCACAAGGGAGACCATCGTGTTGGAAATAAGATATTTTGTGTTTAGGGAGATGTGTGGGAATATTAGAGGCTTAAAGAGAAACTTTATAGGTGGGAGAAATCTTTATGGAAGAGAGAACTTTGTATTTATGCTTGATGCAAAAGTGTAGAATTACATCTCTATTTATAGTACTCTAAGGAGAACTCTAGACACACTAATTCTAGAGAGTTCTCAACTCTAGGAATTTCAAGAGCATTCTAGAAAATATTACAACTCTAAGGAATATCTAGACACTCCAAACACTACAAGAGTTTTCTAGAAACATGACTCAAAATTATATAAACCCAAAGTAGTTAAGCCCAAAAATCCAAACAATATGTTTAGGCCCAAATCAAGTTTAATCTTTCAACATCCCCCCTTAAACTTGATTTGTGACTCCAAGCATACTCCTTAGCTTCACGAAAGTTTCCAACTTTAGTGGCTTGGTGAAAATGTCAGCAACTTGATCTCGAGACATCACATACTTCAATTTCACCTTGTACACCCATCTTATTCCAATTTCTTTGCGTCCTCGCGGAAGTCTAGTAAGTTCCCACGTATCATTCTTCGTGATTGATTTGATTTCTTCGTCCATGATGTCTCTCCACTTTATGTTTTCAACCGCTTTTTGATAGCTTAGAGGCTCGCAATCACCATAAAGACAAAAGAGGTTAACGTCGTTTTGGTTTTCGGTTACCTCATAAATCTCTTCAATGCTCCTTAGTCGAGGTGTCCTCTCACTTGAGCTTGTTTCATCCAACCTTGGTGTCGGTGAGGTAGGTGGTGTAATATGTTCCTCTATCATTGGTTGTTCCATTTCATCTTCTTCTTCTTCAAAGTAAGGAAGAAAATCGTACTTGTCTTCTTGAACACTCCAATCCCAACAATCTTCTTCGTCGAACTCCACGTCACGACTTATGACAATCTTTTCACTATTTGGATTATAGAGCTTGTACCCTTTGGAGCTTGAGTCATAACCCACAAATACATACTTCTCACTTTTATCATCGAGCTTTGTTCTCCTTTCATCAGGAACGTGGGTATAGGCAATGCTTCCAAACACTTTGAGGTGAGAGATCCCTGGCTTCCTTCCACTCCATGCTTCTTGTGGTGTCTTCTCATGCACACTTCTTGTTGGGGAACGGTTTGTCAGGTAAACCGCACATGCCACTGCTTCGGCCCAAAACTCTTTCGGCATCTTCTTACTCTTAAGCATGCTTCGCACCATATTAAGTATGGTTCGGTTCTTTCTCTCCGCTACTCCATTTTGTTGTGGCGATCTTGGCACTGTTAGTGGGCGACGGATTCCATGGTCTTCACAATATTTGTTGAACTCATTTGAAGTAAACTCTCCTCCTCGGTCAGATCTCATGGCCTTAATGGAAAGACCACTTTCTTTCTCCACAAGGGCTTTGAACTTCTTAAAGTTTTCAAACACTTCCGACTTCTCCTTCAAGAAATAAACCCACGTTTTTCTAGAATAATCATCAATAAAGAGGAGAAAGTATTTATTCTTACCAAAAGATTTTGGATTGATTGGTCCACAGACATCGGTGTGTATGAGCTCTAGCGGTTTTGTCGCTCTTGACGTTGATTCCTTTGGAAAGCTTTTTCGGAATTGCTTCCCAATTAGACATCCTTCACATAGTTGGTCTGGGTGGTTTATACTAGGTAAGCCTCTCACCATCTCCTTCTTTGACAAACATTCTAGACTACCGAAGTTAAGGTGTCCAAATCGTAGATGCCATAGCCACGAAGAGTTGGTATAGCAGGCCTTGAGACACTTTGCCTCATCATTTTGAATGTTCAAGACGAACATTCTATTCTTTGACATAGGCACCTTAGCAATCAAGTTATGTTCACAATCTCTTAAGAAAAGACTATGTTCTTTCAAGTGAATGTCATAGCCTTTCTCTAATAATTGTCCCAAGCTCAAAATATTATTCTTTATGTTAGGAACATAGTAGACATTGGATATGAATTGATGACTTACATTCTTTAAGCGAATGAGAATTTTTCCTTTGCCTTTGACTGGTATCTTTGAGTCATCTCCAAATGAGACATCTCCAGTTGTCGCTTCATTGATCTCTACGAACATGCTTCGATCGCCGCACATGTGGTTGCTTGCGCCAGTGTCGAGGTACCACTTGTTTCTTTTCTCTTCAACTTGGGTTTGGCACGCGAGCAGCAGAGTTTCTTCTTCTCCACCTTTTTCTTCTACAAAGTTAGCTTTCTCCAGAACTTTCTTTGAGAATCTACACTCAGATGCATAGTGACCGATCTTGTTACAGTTGAAGCACTTGATTTGTGACTTGTCGCACCTTGACCATGAATTTCCTCTTCCACGACCTCTTGTTGCTTGTGGATTCCAACTTCTTTCTCCATTGTTGAAGTTGTTGGAGTAGTTGTTGTAACTACCTCTTCCTTCTCCTCCATGTCCTCGTCCACGTCCACGATCTTTGCCACGATCTCGGCCTCTTTGGCTCTTATAATTCGTATAGTTTGTTTCCTTTGCGTTGAGTTGTAGTAGTTGCTCCATAGCCTCCTTTTGTTTAATTTTTCTTTTTTGTTTTTCTTCGTATGCTTGTAAGGAACCCATGAGTTGCTCAATAGTCATGGTATTTAAATCCTTGTTTTCTTCAATGTTGGTAACAATGAAGTCAAAACTTGGATTTAAAGTGCGAAGTATTTTCTCCATGACTTTCACCTCATCAACATCTTCACCATTTCTTTTAAGTTGATTGACTACGGACAATACTCGAGAAAAATAATCAGAAATTGACTCAGACTCTTCCATAAATAAACGTTCAAACTCACCTCTAAGAGTTTGAAGACGAATCTTTTTCACCGGCTCCACTCCTTTGTTGCAAGTTTGAAGCTTGTCCCATGCTTCTTTGGTCGTCGTTGCATTTGAGATCTTCTCAAACGTATCTTCATCCACCGATTGATAAATGAGGAAGAGAGCTTTCTTGTCTCTCTTTCTTGACTCCTTCAATGTCTCCTTTCCACCTTGACTTAGTGAGGCTTCATCTTGCTCCTTGAAGCCTTTCTCAATGATATCCCACACATCTTGAGCTCCTAGTAGCGCCTTCATCTTAATACTCCAATTGTCATAGTTGTTCTTTGTGAGCATTGGCATTTGAAAAGGGAAACCTCCATTCGCCATCTTTTGAGGATCTTCAAGCTCTAATGCCACTTTGTTGGAAATAAGACATTTTTGTGTTTAGAGAAGGTGTGTGAGAATATAGGAGGCTTAAAGAGAAAATTGATAGGTAGGACAATTCTTTATGGAAGAGAGAATTTGTATTTTTGCTTGATGCAAAAGTGTAGAATTACATCTCTATTTATAGTACTCTAAGGAGAACTCTAGACACACTAATTCTAGAGAGTTCTCAACTCTAGGAATTTCAAGAGCATTCTAGAAAATATTACAACTCTAAGGAATATCTAGACACTCCAAACACTACAAGAGTTTTCTAGAAACATGACTCAAAATTATCTAAACCCAAAGTAGTTAAGCCCAAAAATCCAAACAATATGTTTAGGCCCAAATCAAGTTTAATCTTTCAACATCCCCCCTTAAACTTGATTTGTGACTCCAAGCATACTCCTTAGCTTCACGAAAGTTTCCAACTTTAGTGGCTTGGTGAAAATGTCAGCAACTTGATCTCGAGACATCACATACTTCAATTTCACCTTGTACACCCATCTTATTCCAATTTCTTTGCGTCCTCGCGGAAGTCTAGTAAGTTCCCACGTATCATTCTTCGTGATTGATTTGATTTCTTCGTCCATGATGTCTCTCCACTTTATGTTTTCAACCGCTTTTTGATAGCTTAGAGGCTCGCAATCACCATAAAGACAAAAGAGGTTAACGTCGTTTTGGTTTTCGGTTACCTCATAAATCTCTTCAATGCTCCTTAGTCGAGGTGTCCTCTCACTTGAGCTTGTTTCATCCAACCTTGGTGTCGGTGAGGTAGGTGGTGTAATATGTTCCTCTATCATTGGTTGTTCCATTTCATCTTCTTCTTCTTCAAAGTAAGGAAGAAAATCGTACTTGTCTTCTTGAACACTCTAATCCCAACAATCTTCTTCGTCGAACTCCACGTCACGACTTATGACAATCTTTTCACTATTTGGATTATAGAGCTTGTACCCTTTGGAGCTTGAGTCATAACCCACAAATACGTACTTCTCACTTTTATCATCGAGCTTTGTTCTCCTTTCATCAGGAACGTGGGTATAGGCAATGCTTCCAAACACTTTGAGGTGAGAGATCCCTGGCTTCCTTCCACTCCATGCTTCTTGTGGTGTCTTCTCATGCACACTTCTTGTTGGGGAACGGTTTGTCAGGTAAACCGCACATGCCACTGCTTCGGCCCAAAACTCTTTCGGCATCTTCTTACTCTTAAGCATGCTTCGCACCATATTAAGTATGGTTCGGTTCTTTCTCTCCGCTACTCCATTTTGTTGTGGCAATCTTGGCACTGTTAGTGGGCGACGGATTCCATGGTCTTCACAATATTTGTTGAACTCATTTGAAGTAAACTCTCCTCCTCGGTCAGATCTCATGGCCTTAATGGAAAGACCACTTTCTTTCTCCACAAGGGCTTTGAACTTCTTAAAGTTTTCAAACACTTCCGACTTCTCCTTCAAGAAATAAACCCACGTTTTTCTAGAATAATCATCAATAAAGAGGAGAAAGTATTTATTCTTACCAAAAGATTTTGGATTGATTGGTCCATAGACATCGGTGTGTATGAGCTCTAGCGGTTTTGTCGCTCTTGACGTTGATTCCTTTGGAAAGCTTTTTCGGAATTGCTTCCCAATTAGACATCCTTCACATAGTTGGTCTGGGTGGTTTATACTAGGTAAGCCTCTCACCATCTCCTTCTTTGACAAACATTCTAGACTACCGAAGTTAAGGTGTCCAAATCGTAGATGCCATAGCCACGAAGAGTTGGTATAGCAGGCCTTGAGACACTTTGCCTCATCATTTTGAATGTTCAAGACGAACATTCTATTCTTTGACATAGGCACCTTAGCAATCAAGTTATGTTCACAATCTCTTAAGAAAAGACTATGTTCTTTCAAGTGAATGTCATAGCCTTTCTCTAATAATTGTCCCAAGCTCAAAATATTATTCTTTATGTTAGGAACATAGTAGACATTGGATATGAATTGATGACTTCCATTCTTTAAGCGAATGAGAATTTTTCCTTTGCCTTTGACTGGTATCTTTGAGTCATCTCCAAATGAGACATCTCCAGTTGTCGCTTCATTGATCTCTACGAACATGCTTCGATCGCCGCACATGTGGTTGCTTGCGCCAGTGTCGAGGTACCACTTGTTTCTTTTCTCTTCAACTTGGGTTTGGCACGCGAGCAGCAGAGTTTCTTCTTCTCCACCTTTTTCTTCTACAAAGTTAGCTTTCTCCAGAACTTTCTTTGAGAATCTACACTCAGATGCATAGTGACCGATCTTGTTACAGTTGAAGCACTTGATTTGTGACTTGTCGCACCTTGACCATGAATTTCCTCTTCCACGACCTCTTGTTGCTTGTGGATTCCAACTTCTTTCTCCATTGTTGAAGTTGTTGGAGTAGTTGTTGTAACTACCTCTTCCTTCTCCTCCATGTCCTCGTCCACGTCCACGATCTTTGCCACGACCTCGGCCTCTTTGGCTCTTATAATTCGTATAGTTTGTTTCCTTTGCGTTGAGTTGTAGTAGTTGCTCCATAGCCTCCTTTTTTTTAATTTTTCTTTTTTGTTTTTCTTCGTATGCTTGTAAGGAACCCATGAGTTGCTCAATAGTCATGGTATTTAAATCCTTGTTTTCTTCAATGTTGGTAACAATGAAGTCAAAACTTGGATTTAAAGTGCGAAGTATTTTCTCCATGACTTTCACCTCATCAACATCTTCACCATTTCTTTTAAGTTGATTGACTACGGACAATACTCGAGAAAAATAATCAGAAATTGACTCAGACTCTTCCATAAATAAACGTTCAAACTCACCTCTAAGAGTTTGAAGACGAATCTTTTTCACCGGCTCCACTCCTTTGTTGCAAGTTTGAAGCTTGTCCCATGCTTCTTTGGTCGTCGTTGCATTTGAGATCTTCTCAAACGTATCTTCATCCACCGATTGATAAATGAGGAAGAGAGCTTTCTTGTCTCTCTTTCTTGACTCCTTCAATGTCTCCTTTCCACCTTGACTTAGTGAGGCTTCATCTTGCTCCTTGAAGCCTTTCTCAACGATATCCCACACATCTTGAGCTCCTAGTAGCGCCTTCATCTTGATACTCCAATTGTCATAGTTGTTCTTTGTGAGCATTGGCATTTGAAAAGGGAAACCTCCATTCGCCATCTTTTGAGGATCTTCAAGCTCTAATGCCACTTTGTTGGAAATAAGACATTTTTGTGTTTAGAGAAGGTGTGTGAGAATATAGGAGGCTTAAAGAGAAAATTGATAGGTAGGACAATTCTTTATGGAAGAGAGAATTTGTATTTTTGCTTGATGCAAAAGTGTAGAATTACATCTCTATTTATAGTACTCTAAGGAGAACTCTAGACACACTAATTCTAGAGAGTTCTCAACTCTAGGAATTTCAAGAGCATTCTAGAAAATATTACAACTCTAAGGAATATCTAGACACTCCAAACACTACAAGAGTTTTCTAGAAACATGACTCAAAATTATCTAAACCCAAAGTAGTTAAGCCCAAAAATCCAAACAATATGTTTAGGCCCAAATCAAGTTTAATCTTTCAACACATCGGGTATCCTTATGAAAGCACCCATGCACATCCTTGTCAACACCTTCGTGGTTTACTTTTTGAAACTCTTCTGTAATGTTTTGTTTACACCTTCTTGCCATGAACGCATGAAACATTTCACAAAAATGAGTGTTATTCAATGCTCAATATTCACAGCGTTTGTTACTCTTATTGTCCCAAGTCTTAGCTTCGACATGGAGTTTACTTTATCCCAGCATCTACAAAGGTCTACTCTACTAATATTCATCATATTCTTAAGTCTTCAATGATAAGACTCGTTCCAATAATAAATTATTACATAACTAAGTTAAATGTTTTACTTTTACTTAAATAATAACGATAAACTCATGTTAAATATTTACATGATTGTTGTTGTTTTTGTCCCTTTCTTCTTCTTACAACCTAATACTCCCATAGCAGGTTTTCTACCTACTTTATTTCTTTTGTTACTGTTGGTAGTTGGTTAGTTGATAGTTAATAAAAGATAGTTTTAGAAAATTGTTTAGAAGAAGGCTATGTCATTGATTTCTTGGATGATCAATTACAAGATACCAATGGCCTATTTATAGGCTCAAGTCACCACCCTCTACATTACATTAGTTCTTTCTAGAGTTTTCATGATAGATGAGTATCATGATAGTTCTAGGTTCTTCTATCATTTTAATATACTTATAGTTCTAGATTGTTCTACCATATTCATAACTATTATAATTCTAGGATCTTCTACCATTTTCATACATATTATATTTAAGAATATTCTAGAAATTTGTAGCAATTTCAACACTCCTCCTTGATGCAAATTTCTGTGACTCCAAGCATAGCTCGTAGCTTTTCAAATCTTGGTCTCGGCAACGCCTTCGTGAATATGTCTGCAATTTGATCTTCTGTTCTGCAGTAGTCGAGTTTGATCTCTTTAGTTGTTTCAGCTTCTCTGATAAAGTGATACTTGATTGCTATGTGTTTTGTTCTGTTGTGATGTACTGGATTTTTCGCTATTGCAATTGCTGATTTGTTGTCGTAATTGATTTTAGTAGGCCCATCCAGTTTTTCTCCCATGTCTTCAAGTATCCTTCGAAGCCATATAGCTTGACTCGTTGCTTCAGCAGCTGCCACATACTCTGCTTCTGCTGTAGATTGTGCAACCGTAGCTTGCTTCTTTGACGCCCAAGAGAAAATTCCTGATCCTAGTGAGAAAGCACAGCCAGAGGTGCTTTTCATGTCATCTACCAAACTTGCCCAATCACTGTCGGTGTAGCCAAGTAATCCTGAGTTGGTTTCGGTAGTGTACCATATACCTAATTCTTTTGTTCCTTGTAGATACCTCAAAATTCTTTTTCCTGCTCCAAAGTGTATTTGACTTGGGCTTTGCATGAATCTTGATAAAAGACTTGTAGCATACATTATGTCTGGTCGTGTAGCTGTCAAATATAGGAGGCTTCCAACTAGACTTCTGTATATGGAAGCATCAGCTTCTGGTGCTCCATCATTCTTCTGTAGTTTCTCATTTGTTATGAGTGGAGTAGCGACTGGTTTGCAACCATACATCTTGAATTTCTTAAGTAAGCCTTCTGTGTATTTCTTTTGCGAGATGAATATTCCTTCTTTTCTCTGACTTACCTCTATACCGAGGAAGTAACTCATCAAACCAAGGTCGGTCATCTCAAAGGTCTTCATCATGTCTTCTTTAAACTCCATCATCATCTTAGTATTACTTCCCGTGTAGATAAGATCGTCCACATATAGAGAGGGTAAGAGAGTGTGCTGACCTTGAGACTTGATGTAAAGTGTAGGCTCACTTTTGCTCCTCCTGAATCCTCGACCCATGAAATACTGATCGATTCTGCTATACCATGCTCGAGGTGCTTGCTTCAAACCATAGAGTGCCTTTCTTAGTCTTAACACTTTGCTTTCTTCTCTTTCAGACATGAATCCTTGTGGCTGCTCCACATAGATCTCTTCTTCAAGTACGCCGTTGAGGAAGGCAGATTTGACATCTAGTTGATGTATACTCCATCCTTTTTGTGCTGCAAGAGCTATTAGAGCTCTAATGGTATCAAGACGAGCTACTGGTGCAAATGTCTCATTGTAGTCAATCCCAAGTTGTTGTGAGTAACCCTTAGCTACTAGTCTCGCCTTGTGTTTCTGTATGGTGCCATCAGGGTTGAGCTTTGTCTTATAAACCCACTTAACTCCAATGATATCTTTTTCAAGGGGACGATTTACAAACTCCCATGTGTTGTTTTTTTCGATCATCTTTATCTCTTCTTCCATTGCCTTGACCCATACTTCCTTCTTTGACGCTTCTTCAAAGCTTCCAGGTTCAAGAATGGCCAAGTTACAGGTTTCATATATGTCCACCAAAGATCTTACTCGTCTTGGATTAGACTCTGGTGATGATAGTTCTTGATCTTGTTGTTGTGGTGGAGGTGAAGCAGATTCACATGAGTCTTCTTCCTCAGCTTCTTCTTGAGGTAGTTGAACTGGTATAAGGATGTTCTTCTCCACTTTTTCTTCATCCCAATTCCAAGAAGCATTCTCATCAACTTCAACATCTCGACTGATGATGAGTTTTTTTGTTTGTAAGTTGTAGACACGGTAGCCTTTAGAGATAGTGTTATACCCCAGGAAGATACCTCGTATAGTCTTGTCTTCAAGCTTGTGCCTCTTCACGTCTGGAATGTGAATATAGCATATAGATCCAAAGACCCTTAGGTGCTTTGCTGATGGCTTCTTTCCGTTCTAAACTTCAATTGGAGTCTTATCTTGTACTGCCTTAGTTGGACATCTGTTGAGTATGTAAACATCAGTGTATACTGCTTCAGCCCAGAATGTGTTAGGAAGTCCCTTCTCCTTGAGCATCGATCTAGCCATTTCCATAACTGTGCGATTCTTTCTCTCTCACACACCATTTTGTTGAGGAGAATATGCGACCGTAAGTTGTCGCTCAATGCCTTCATCCTCACAAAATTTGTCAAACTCGCGGGAGGTGTATTCTTTGCCTCGATCACTTCTTAGTACTTTTATCCGTTTTCCACTTTGATTTTCAGCAAGGGCCTTGAACTTTTTGAATACTCCAAAAACTTCTGATTTTTCTTTTAGGAAATAGACCCATGTCATTCTAGAGAAGTCATCAATGAATAGCATGAAGTACCTGTTGTTCTCGTGTGATGGCGTTCTCATTGGTCCACAGACGTCAGTATGTATCAGCTCCAATAGATCTTTCGCTCTCCATGCTCCGCTTGTTGAGAACGGAAATCGGTGTTGCTTACCAAGGAGAATCCTTCACACACTTCATTATTCTCCTTTATGCTTGGAAGATCTCTCATCATATTCTTCTCATGTAACAACTTCAAGGCATGTGTGTTGAAGTGGCCAAATCTTCGATGCCAGAGCCATGAATCATCAACTTGCACCTTCATGGCAATGTTAGTTGCATATTTTAAATTTAGCGGGAAGCTTCTATTGCTCTTATTCATCTTCACTTGGGCTATCTCAGACCTTTTATTTTTGTTTTCTAAGATTTTGCATACACCTCCTTCAAAGTGAAGTGTGTAGCCTCTCTCCATCATTTGGCCAATGCTTAGAAGATTTTCTTTTAGGCTGGGAACTAGTAAAACGTCATGGATGAGTCGTGTACCTTTATTTGTCTCCACCATGACAGTGCCTTTGCCTTTTGATTCAACCACACTTCCATTTCCCAGTCGAACTTTGACTTTGACAGACTCGTCAATGCTTTTGAAAATAGTCTCATCCTTAGCCATGTGGTTGCTACATCCACTATCCAAATACCAACTTCCACCTTTTTCTTTGATTGAGTCTTGAGTGGCATAGAACATACATTGTTCTTGATCATGCTCCTCTGCGATATTAGCTTGATGCCTATTTTTGTTGCGACAATTTTTCTCTACGTGCCCGAACTTCTTGCAATGGTTGCATTGTGGCATATTACGGTACCAACAATTTTTCTCTGCGTGGCCTAGTCTTTTGCATATATTGCATGGAGAATTTTTATCTAGCTTGTTCTTAAGGAAATTTCTAGAAACTTCTCTTCTTCTGGAAGTTTCTCCATAATTTTTCTTTCCTCCACTTTCTTTATTTTGGGGCTGAAATTTTAGCTTTAACTGGAAGGCATTTTCTAGTGTATCTTCTTTATGCCTATACAGTATTTGCTCATATGCTTCAAGAGAGCCCACAAGTTCTGTCACTGATAGAGTGGGCAGATCTTTGGTTTCTTCAATCGTTGTCACGATTGGGTCAAACTTTGGGGGCATAGTAATTAGAATTTTTTCAACGATTTTCTTGTCAAGAATTTCTTCCCCAAAAGCTCTCATTTGATTAACTATTTCTTTAACTTTAGAATAGTAATCTTTAACTGTCTCAGACTCCTTCATCTTCAATAGTTCAAAATCTCTTCTTAGAGATTGAAGTTTAACGGCACGTACCTTATCGCTTCCTTGAAACTCCTCCTGCAACGTGTTCCATGCTTCTTTGGCAGTCTTAGCTCCCATAATTCTTGGAAAAATTGCATCAGTAACCGCTTGTTGCAAGGTGAACAACGCCTTTGAATTTTTCTGTTTGTTTTGCTTCAACTCTTTTTCTTGAGTTGCATTAAGAGCCGAAGTATCCGTGGGAACGGTGAAGCCTTTTTCTACTATGTCCCATAAATCTTGAGATGAAAAAAATGTTTCCATTTTAACACGCCAGAAATCATAATTTTCACCATTGAAAATAGGGACAGAAATAGATGATGATTGAGTGGTGTTATCCATAGTTTAGAAGAAAAAAAATCGGAGTGGGTTTATAGTACAAAGGAAATTTTTTAGTAGTTTGGAGGATTTTAGAATGTTAGGTAAGTAATATAACTACGCCCAATATATGACCGAACGTAGCTCTGATGCCACTGTTGGTAGTTGGTTAGTTGATAGTTGATAAAAGATAGTTTTAGAAAATTGTTTAGAAGAAGGCTATGTCATTGATTTCTTGGATGATCAATTACAAGATACCAATGGCCTATTTATAGGCTCAAGTCACCACCCTCTACATTACATTAGTTCTTTCTAGAGTTTTCATGATAGATGAGTATCATGATAGTTCTAGGTTCTTCTATCATTTTAATATACTTATAGTTCTAGATTGTTCTACCATATTCATAACTATTATAATTCTAGGATCTTCTACCATTTTCATACATATTATATTTAAGAATATTCTAGAAATTTGTAGCAATTTCAACAGTTACTTATCTTATTCTTCTGGTTTGACATCTTTCATGGTTTCCAAGTTACTTGTACCGTAAACTTATTGAGAGTTTCTTCGCTTAAAATTGATAACTTTGTCATCTTTTTACTATGTTTGCCTGTTCTTTGCTAGGGTGCCTATAGAGATTACTATGAAGGATTCGAAAGAAGATATTGTTGTCCAAGATAAAGGGGTAGTTTTTGGTCTTGATTCCAATGAAATTTCTAGGAGCTTTTCTTTTCCAGCTTTTTCCTTTCATAAATCTAGTTGACCTGTGCAACTTCAAGCAAGAACGAAAGCTCATACTGACATGACATCAGGGTGTATTGGTGCGCTTCTGGTTATGACCATACAACCACTACTACAAAACACCCAAACAACAACGCCAGGTTTACAACGGCATCCTATACACCGTTGTAATAGTGCGTATTGGATGCGCGCGCATTGATTTATGTCTTATTAAAATGAATATAATGACGGGTATAATTCCAACCGTGGTAATAGTGCGTATTGGATGCGCATGCATTATTTTAATTAGAAATTTCAAGGGTATAATAACGGTTGTTGTGAACACCGTGGTGATACAATCAAGCTTTCATGGGTTCGAACTTCATCGCCCTCAAATAGTTTATTCCTTTGACGTAAATGCGCCCTTTTTAAGTTTTATTTATATTTAAGTAAAAAATAATAAGGATATCACTACGGTTATTTCTTAAAACCGTTGTTACAAACTGAAGCTTCTTTTTATGTATTTTAAACACCAAGTATATATCCATTTATCTACTGAAAAAAGAAACAAGACGAAACAACCCTAACACCAACGTCGTCACCATCATCGGGAAGAAGACAACAACAACAAGAAAGTGTTCTACTTTAAGTTGTTGCAATGTCGCATTTGAAGACAAACTCATCCAAAGGTGTTTCTATGTCTTCTTCCGCTGTAAAATCTCGATCTGGAAATTTCTGTGGTTGTGATGGTCGTATGGTTTCGTACCAATGCAAGAAGGGACAAAATAAATGAAGACTTTTTTGGAGATGTTCATTTTGGAGGAGCGATGAAACATTTAATTTGTTCATATCATATATATATATATATAACAACACTCTACATAACAACGCATGTGTCCGTGTCATTATATATCTTTTTCAATCGTTGTTAAAAGGGTCTTCTGTAGCAGTGTACCAGCGAATTAATGTAGTGGTTACTTAGAATCTCAATCTCATGCTTATAATCACATAAATTCTTTCTTATGTGTGGATAGTGAAATTAGGATGAATCAAAGTTATCGTCAATTGACTAGGGACTATAAAGATGAAGACTGTGTGTCATGGGTGGACCACAAGATGCTTTCGAACTTTGAAAAGAATCAATAGCAAATAACAAAGAAAAATTCCATTGGAACATTGCTAAACTCAACAACACTCAAACTTTTAAGACAGAAAAAATTAAAAAGAGAATAGTTATTCACACCAAAAACATAGTTCATCCCTTACTAGCATAATATTGAATCATAATTAAAATAAGTGTTAATTCAACTATTAATGACATAACTTATTCATTATAGTTAATCACACCAAAAATTAAAAGTAGAACAACCAACGAAAATATAACTTAGACATTCTATTATTATATTTTAATTTCCAATAGTACCCACCTGTCAATAAGGCGTTAGATATAATAAAACAATACCTTATTGACTATACCCTCAAATCATTACAAACAGATCCATACCCTTAAATCATTACAAACAGATCCATGAATTAACAAACATAAATCACGTTATGAAGCTAGTCTCGAGGCCATTGATTCATGAGCAACTTTCATCCAAAATCGGATAACTAATAGTTTACACGCACGCACCTTATGAAGCTAGTTAATAAACTATTAGCCATAATAATTATTATCTGAGATATTTGATCGAACTCTAGTATGGTCGAAGGGTAACTTTTTAGTTCGACAAGTCAAAAGAATCTTAGCATGTCGTTGAAGTCTGTTCGCATGCTGTAGTCGAATTATGCTAGGAGTGTTAGCATGTCGAATTGGGCCTTAGTTATAAGTCCAATTGTTTAAGTTAATTAACTTGTTCCTAAGTTAGCTTGTGTAATGGACCTGTGTGTAAAAGTCCATTAGCTTAGTATGTTAGTTTTCTTATAAATAGCATGTTAGTCTCTCATCTTTGTTGTGTAGTGCAAATCCTAATTAGGGCGAAGGAGGTTTATTTTTTGCTATTCAGTTGTAATCTTTGAACCCTTATTGAGAAAGTGAATAGTAAAACAATTTTAACCAATTTTTATTCTTCTTCTTCCTTCTTCTTTATTTTTTGTAAAACCTAATAGGGTTTCTTGCGTTTGTTCAAGAAACTCGGATCTTTTTCTCATATTTTGGTTTATTCTTGACGACATCAATTCACAAGAAACTGGTGTGGTGAGCGTGGAGAAGAAGATGTCGTCAACAAAGTATGAGATTGAAAAATTTACGGGTGTAAATGATTTCGGTTTGTGGCGCTTGAAGATGCAAGTCCTTCTTAACGGGGTTTCTTAGAAGAGTTGAAAGGATCAAAGAAGATGGATGTTGCCCTATCGGAGAAGGAGAAGAGAACAATGGTCGAAAAAGCCCACAGTGCCATTGTATTGAGTCTTGGAGATAAGGTTCTCCGACAGGTTTCAAAGGAGAAAACTGCAGCGGGTGTGTGGAAGAAACTTGAAGGTTTGTGCATGACGAAATCATTGGTTAATCGTCTCTACCTGAAGCAAACTTTGTATTCATTGAAGATGAGTGAAGACAAAGTCTTGACTGAGTAGTTGGATATGGTCAACAAGTTAATTCTTGATCTTGAAAATATTGAGGTCAAGATTGATGATGAAGATCAAGCTTTGTTGTTGTTGTGCTCTTTACCTAAGCCCCATGCTCACTTCAAAGACTCTCTCTTGTATCGAAGAGAGTCGGTTGTAACACCTCGATTTTAGTAATTATTTATTTATATTAATTAATTGAGTGATTTTGTGAATTATTTGATTTACTTGATTTATTGAATTTATATGAATGGTTTGATTTATATGAATTATTGATATTATATAAATTAATTGATTTATTTAATTTATGTGAATTAATTGATTTAAGACCATTTCATAAAGCACCACCTTAGTTTCTTATACACCACGTGAAATTTCGTTTTTGCCCCCCAGTTCCAGATGTGCACATCCGGACGCACCGTTTTTTTTTAAAACGTTGCCTTGTTCCGGATGTTCATATCCGGAGTGACAAGTTACGCGTATTCCGGATGTGCACATCCGGAAAAATGGTTGAAACTTAAAAAGGTATATTTATTTTAAGAAATAATAATAATATGTATTTTTAAAGAATACCGACCAACAGTAAAATATTACTTCTTTGACGTTATCCGAACTCCCAAATGTATCCTCGAAGATTGTAGGACAAATCAAGATCAACAGTAAAACATTACTTCTTTGACGTTATCCGAACTCCCAAATCTATCCTCGAAGATTGTAGGACAAATCAAGATCAACAGTAAAAATTAGTTCTTTGACGTTATCCAAGATAAATGGCAGTAGAGTCGACACAAAGTTGGTGGTACTCCTATTACCACTTGCAGAACCAATGGACTGACTTTGGGTCACAAGATACAGAGGAATTGTTTCTGCTCAGGTTCATTGCGAGGAGATAATTCAAAATCTCTTTAAAATAACAGTGGATCCTTAGAAGGGAAATCGGCCCGCTGGAATGATAAGATAATTTTGTTAGATTTGTGTATTCTTCATGATAGAATAATTCAGGGAGTGGTGTGTGGCTTTCGGCATTGGTTTTTCTAAATGATACATATTGATGTATATTGATGTATATGTATATATTATACTGTTTCAATGTCATTTATCTTGGATAACGTCAAAGAAGTAATGTTTTACTATTGATCTTGATTTGTCCTACAATCTTCGAACCTGGAAAATATAATCCTTTTAGGCTTAAACCCAGTTGATTTATAGAAAGCCACACGCCACTCCCTGAAAACCAAATGGTAAATAATAATGAGTTATTTATGGATTCAAACACTTTTCTTGTATCGTGTAAGTTAGTAACTACTCTTAATAACGAAAAGGGTTTATCTCCGAAATATATTGAGTCCTAACTTTATCAGAATGCTGAAGACAACTATTATATTGACGGAGAGACTCCAACCCTAGAGTTTGTTATAACTTCTGATGACATTACTTCTACTGGTGCACCAACCACATTACTTATTTTCAATAACGAAAAAGGTTTATCTCCGAAATATATTGCGATGATATATTAACGTATGCGACTAATCGACAAAACCGATTTTAAAAAAAAAAATTAAGTTATGCTATTTTCCAGATCTGCAGTTCTGGAATTTAAAAAAATAAAGCTATGCTATGTTTCCGGATGTGCACATCCGGAACACATCACCGTTTTTTACAAAAACGATGCGTTCGGATGTGCACATCCGGAACTGGGGGGCAAAAACGAAATTTCACATGGTGTATAAGAAACTAGGGTGATGCATTAAGAAATAGTCTTGATTTAATTGAACTATGTGATTTATTGAATTATTTGAAATAATGAATTTGTTTGGATTTATTTGAAATAATTGATTTATTTAATTATTGGATTATTTAAATTAAGTAATTTATTTAATTGATTCTATTTGGTAGAATAATATAGATTTACTAGATATTGGTTGGGCTTTAGGTGGTGTGTTAATATTAAGTGTGATGGGTTGGCTTAGGCCCAACAACTTTAAGACAAGTTAGGGTATAGTGTAAAAAGTTAGTAAGAAGAATAAATTGGGAACAAAAGAGTAGAAGAGAAGAAGAAGAGTGGAGAAGAAGAGGAAATCACACCCAACTCAAAAAAATCATCCAAAAATAAGATAAGAGTGAGTTTTCACTCAATTATTAGGACTATTGATGATGATTAATGGGTAGAAATAGGTTTAGAGTAAAATCCCTAAAAAATTTCTATGAGAATGAAATTATTGAAATTTTTTTTAATGTAACCTATTATTTCAAAAAAATTACCAAAAAACCGTATTTTCAAAAAATATACTAAAGTGGCTGGTTTTGAAAAGAGCCTTAAAGGGTGGCGCCATATGGAAAGGCGCCTCAGTTAGAGGCAATTAGTCAACCCATATGGCGCCTCAGGCCATGGTTTGATGCCCAAAAAAATCCCCGAGGAGGAGCCAAAAGGAATGGCGCCTCAGGTGATTTTGTTTTTTTTTTTTAATATTTATGTTTAATTTATATTTATATTTTTTAATATATAAAAAATTATATTATTTAATAGGTTATGATGTGCCTATAAATAAGGGTTCACCTTCACTTGTTTTTGCACGACAATTGTCACCCAAACCCTAATTTCCTCCCTTCCCTCACCAATATCCCAAAGTCTCCCTTACTCAACACCATGTCTTCATCCTCTAATAGCCGGCCGTCGTCGTCGTCAGCAGCGGAGCAGGAAAAGTGGCCAGAGCTTCCACTGATGAAACAAAATGCCCTAGTTATATACTCAGCTGTCAAGCCTCCGTTGGAGATGCTACTCTGGAACACCCAAACGTTGGAGCATTTGCACAGGGATCTTCACCGCTGGCTACCAGAAGAATTTCAGGCATGTGAAAAGATCAGGAAGATAGAGAGGCAGGTTGAGGAGGCTGGTCCAAATGGAGTAACCCGCAGTTGGAGAAAAGTGGTGAACAATGCCTGTGTCCTCATGATGATGATGTCAAAACAGGAAATTAAGTTGATGGTAGTAATTGCCTAGATAAGCTGATTTTATGTGTTATGTTGTTTGGGTATTGTTATTGTTGTTATTGTTATTTTATGATTTGGTATTAGGTTTCGTTAAGAGTTGTTTCGTTTAGGTTTCGTTTGGGTTTGTTATGTCGTTGTATTGAGTTAATTATGCAATCAATGAAATGAAATTTGTTCTTATTATAAATAGACAAGATTACATAGGTAATTATGCCGTCGTGCTAGGACCTGACACATTTGGACACTTAGTACGATTGTGGCCTGGCTGGCGGCACAAACTACACAACTTCACCATTTTTTTTGTTGTATCCATCTCCGTTTGAATCCGGCTGCTGATAGGGCGACCCTTTTTATTTCTTCGCATCAAGTCGTTATGCCACACAATTTCACCTTCGTATGTAGGCCAGTAGTCCTCCTTTGCGACCACTTCAAAGCTTGTACGGTACACATTGCATAGAGTACTGACTTGGTGAAGAACATGGAAATAGTTGGTTGGGTCCAGTCGAACCTTGGAACAGGCTGCTATGACATGGGAGCAAGGCATACGAAATGCCTGAACTTTCCACAGTCACACCAACTCCTATCCAGTTCCACTCGATAATATCCCATAGGCCTTTCTTCGTTGTGATCAATAGACTCTGTAACACTGAAGTGTCCTGCAAAATGGCCGAAGACCGTGACGACGTGTGTGTTAGCCTTTGCAGCCTCGTCCTTCATGAATGTCATGGAATAGTCACTAAACAGTTGCCCAGATTATATGACTGAACCCCACTTAGTACGTCTGGTATCAAAAAGCACAGCGGGCCTAAAATAAGTTGACCTCACAAGAGCGGTTATCGGCAGGTTCCGGATGCCTTTGAATACTGATTTCATAGACTCAATGAGGTTTGTTGTCATATGGCCCCATCGTCGCCCATTGTCATATGTAACACCCTTCTACCCCATATACAATACGCGGTAAAATAATCATTTAAAATCAGAGTACAACATAGAAAAGCGTCACATTTTCGTCTTAAAACATCTTGATAATAATCCTGCTCCGTAGCACGGGTTTTTCAACAATTTAATTCAAAACATCGCAGTAGAATAACTTTATTTCAATCAAATCAAACTTCAAACATATTAAAGAAAACGATAATAGCATCCGTTAGACCAAGTAAAATAGAACTCAGAGGTTCACAATGTTCCCGACCCGATGTTACATAATCAAAGCAAGACACACCCTCTACTCAACTGAAAAGAAACTGACTCCAAAGCTACTCTTCACGCACCGCGAACTAATCTTGGATATCTGCACGCTACCCACGTAGAGGCAACATTCAAACAGGCAGGGTGAGTAATCACAATTCAATATAAATCATATAAAGAAAAGACATTAACAGGGCAACAGTTGTTTTTATCAAATACTACAGCGACTCACCCAAACCATCATATAAAACATCATGTCACCAATATCACTCATATGCAATCATGCAATGCCACCAAGAATGAAATTCAACATCAGAATAATGCATGTGGTACCAAATTGTTATAATAATGGACACTAGGCCATCAACCCTCAACAAGGGAGCACGTCACAAAATACTCCAATCCGCACAATGGGATTGAAGCCACCAAAATAACGGACTGAAGTCCCATCATAGAATGCCATGAATGCATGATGCAACAACATCGTCATAATCATCATTAAAATCATCGTTTGCATCATCATTCATATCAATATTCCTCGTACTCATCAATACAACATCTATTCAATCAATCACATAATTCATACTAGCTACAAGTTCTCACGCATCCTACTTCCGTCATCATTTTCATCACTAAATAATCATCATATAACACGTCAACACATAGCAGTAATTTACAGCAACGTCACAACATTAATATAATATAAAACAGATATTTTCCAAAAATTTTAAGTAAATAAAAACCATATTTTTCAGTCCCGGGTCGCGCTAAGCGAACCTCACCCACGCTAAGCGCGCAGCTCTCTGCCTCGAAGAGGCGAAATTCCTCCAGACCGCGCTAAGCGCGCTAGGCCGCACTAAGCGCCCTCTGCGATTTTAGCAGAAAAACACTGCGATAACAGCACTTCTCCATCTGCGATTGTTGAAATACAAATAGAGTAGGGTTTTTGTTATCGTTCCACAGAGATTGTTTAGAGATATCACCAACGTTCTACAGTTGAATTCGTTTTAAACTTAAAGTAACAAAGGGTTTTGGTTGTTTTCAGTTGGAACATTTGCATTCAAATTTAAGTAATAAACGGTAAAAAGAGTTGTTTTAACGATTTGTAAAAACATGCCAAGATTAGGATTCGACAAACCATTTTGTACAGATAGAATCGATAAAGCTAATGAACTCGTTTAGACGATAAATGTAATCACATATCCTCCCAATATATTTATCTCTAACACATATTGTGAGTTTTACCATTTTGATCCTTTGATGATCTCTCACTCAAACTATCAAAATGACAACATTCAAGTTCAATATTTATGAACATCAACACTCATAACTATCTCTAGCCAATATGCATTGATGGATGAAAAACCTAGGTAAAGTGTAAGAACACATTTCTCACCATAGAAACCAACACAAAGAATAAACCATAGAAACAAAGTTTTTCACCATACATTCATCATCCAAGAGTTCATAAGCTAGAATCAATACCTATACATACAAAAGAAAGGTTTGTCTACCTTCTAACCTTGACACAAAAGAGAAATTTGCTCTCCATTGACATGGAAGCTTCACAAATAAGAAAATAGAGAAGAGAAATAAGCATCAACGACGATCTCTCGACAAATGATGCTCCAATTCTTCGAAAACATGATACTACAGTGTTTACAATGTTTTTGCTCTAAGAAAATAAATAGTAGTCCACACAAAATCTGATCAATTCTATTTATAAGGGGCTGAGAATCGCAGAGCACGCTAAGCGCGATGCACCGCGCTAACCGCGGTCTCATTTATTGCTAAACCGCCTTAGAACCCCGCTTAGCGGGCTCCAGAACGCGCTAAGTGGGCTACCCACTAGAATTCACTTCTTCCTCGCGCTAGGAGCGCGCTAAGCGCGCTACAAGCATGCTCCAAAAATTGTTTTCTTCAAAAACTGCTTCTAAGGAGTCTTCCTTGCTCCAAGCTTCACATTTCAATCTAAAAACCTACAATTAAAAACACAAAAGTTAAATAAATAAGTCTACTAATGCAATTAACTATACTACGGTTATTTACCAGAAACAATGGGAAAAATCATCGATTATCAAATAGAGATCACAAAAAGGTGCTAAAACTAAACTAAATATTAACACAATTTAGCACCTAACAACTCTCCCCAACTTGTTTCTTTGTTTGTCCTCAAACAAAGGTAAAATAGAATAGAAGCAAGAGGAAAATCGGATAAGCAAACACAAACAAAAATCAATGGTTCAAACCGAATTGACGCGCTCGCAAGTACTGCTCGGCTTCACAAAGAATCAAAACATGTATATGAACTAACTTCTAAACATAAATAACAAGCATTCATCATAAGCAAACAAATGTTCAAACGGGGATCACCTAATTTATTCAAATGAGCCAAGCTCAATATTTACAAGGGACAAAACACACTCATAAGCAATTGTGTCAAATCCAAAACAATTTATGCAATCATCTCACAATTAATGAAAACAATGGAAACAAAGATCACAAAAGGACTTTTATCGGTGGTAACTTGGTCGGGGTTAAGAAACAAGGGTCATATGTACACGACCATTGAACAAGAAAGGGTAAATTTCATGAAGAGCATTTTCTTTTCTAAACAACCATTCTTGCTCAAACTTCCAAATTATTCTCACAATGCATTCTATTTATTTCTCTTTTGATTTCCACAATTTTTCTTTTTCTTTCTCTTTTGATTTTTCATTTATTTTTCCTTTTTCATTCTATTTTCGATTTCATTTGAGAATGCATTGCCCACAACTCCTTCTTCTCTTTTCACAATGAACCAATCTCCCCAACTTCAACAATACTACAACTTAAATCAAAATGCTCTTCAAAACGGTTAAAGTTCGGGTTCATGCTTCAATGATACAAAATTTTTTCGTTTTAGGCTCAAGAGAGGTTTCTAATGTTCACACACTCACAAGGTGACTTGAAGTGAATTTTGAAAAAGTGGTTCTACTCATAGTACTCAAAAAAAATTTGCCTTGATCATTTCAAAGTTTCCAAAATTTCAAAACCAAAAGTAAGATTAAACATAAAAAAATTGAGTAAGCAACAACTACTTGAATCCCTCAATAATTTGTGAACAATGGAGGAAACTCACATTTGTGGTAATGTCCTAATTGATTCCCATATGAACATACATGCTAAATGAAACAAAGCTTGAAACTTATGTAAAGCAAAAAGTTCATAAACATACTAACATTCTACAAAGCCAAACTGAGTACCTTTTTGTGCACCAATTCATAATTTTATCATCACCATCAATGAATGGTGAAGCACATCACTTTTGTACAAAGAACTAACTTGCTTCATCCATCAATTACCTTAAAATAGAGAACAAACAACAACAAAAAAATTTTGTACCAAAAAAAAATAAACATAGAACATCATCCGCCCGGATGGAAAATTCCCTAATAATAAGAAATTTTTAACAATTATCCAAAAATCAACATCCGTCCGGATGGAACTACAACAATCTTAAACAAAAGTTAATAATAATAAAAACATAGTAAACATAACAAAATACAAAATACAAAGATGGACACATCAAACCCATCAATAAGAACTTGAGCTCGACACTTCATCACCAGCACCATCGTCACCATCATCACCACCGTCATCATCACCTGCCCCCTCCGGAAAACCAGGCTTGCCCTCAGGCCATCTAGCATATGCCATGAGGTCCTCTCGAGACCTCAAAGGGTGATCAAAATGTGGCTCTCGGATCTGGAGCTGCAGCTGCATCATCGAATCATGCATAAACAAAAAGGCCCGATGGTGATCCTCGTGCATGGCCCAATTGGCCTCAGCACTCGGATCACGAGCACGCCCTGCAAGGGCAGCAGCAGCAACAGGAACAGCGCCTGCATGTGCCTGCAAGCAATGACGGGTGATAAAATTGGCATCCAAAACAGCCAGCTTTACATTCCCGTGGCTAGGTAAGGTGACTCGCGCCTTATGGCACAATGCCATAATCAATCCCGGATAAGTCAAAGTGCAAGCAACCCTATCACCAAAAGGAGTAGAACTCAGCGCTATTTTCTTCAACTCATTTGAAATTATCCTTGCCAAGTCCACAACCTTCTCATCATCGAGGATACAAGCCAAAAGGACAGCGGTCTCCATGGGAATAGAAGAGGTGTAACTACGCGATTTAAGGTTGTGCAATACAATCGGCATCACAATTTGGGCTTCCATAGTCAACACACCCCTAATGAACTTAAGAGGGGCTTCATTAGCCCCACACTGGTACGATTGACCATCAACACACAAAATTTCTCTCAAACAGTCGGCATTCCAATTTCGCCGAGCCAACATCAGTCCATAATCACACAGTCCGTCTTCCGCCATCTGAACATGGTTACCAAGGTATGTATTAATTGCATCCCTCGTGAAATCAATCATTTTTCCCCTTACCCAAGTTTTGAAGTTAAAAGGATCATCATCAGAAGGAAGGGCATTCGCGAAGAATTCCCTTACGATGTCTAAATGGTACTCGGGGTAAGGTTCAAAGAGCTTATCCCAACCACCTCCTAAAATAAGAGAAGCGGTGAGGCGATAGCTCCCAAGAGGATCAATCTGAATAATTTTGTCGGCCCAAACTGTTCTCCTCTCCAGCTGTTGGTACCTTGATTGTTGAGCAGCACCGAGAAATCTAGTACTATCAAACTTGCCTGATGGAGTACGTCTAGGTGGGTTTGATGAAGATCCAACAACACGTTGTTTCTTACGTCCAGACATCTGAAAAGAAAAAACAGAACATACACAAAACAGCCACAAATGTTAATGAAAACAGCATTAAAATATCTCTAAAATCCAAAACAAATACTAAGAATCATCCAAGGAAAGCAAAACAGAATTGAGAAGAGGGGAATTTTTCTGAAAATCCCAGACTGAGCTAAGCCGGCTCTGCAAAATGCAGAAAAATTCCTCTCTGCAACAGAGGGTTTCCATGGAGCAAATTCCTACTGTCTACACCAGAGTTATGTACAGACATCTCCAAAACACGAATACACAAAATCAAAAACCTAATTTATACAAAAAACCTAATTTCTAAATCAAAATCTCTAATTTCTAAAATTAAAGTTTCTAACCACATGCATTCCTACTAATTAAGCAACAATACTGTAAATTGACACAAAAAGAAGACAAACATGAAGTTGAACATTGAACATACAACAAACAACCCAAAATGGGTTTTCTATATGAAAAATAAAAACTGAAAATGAAAAACTTACAGTTGATGAAGAAGATGCTGAGCAAAAAGATGATTAATTTGAAGTTAGGGTACACGAAATCCAAGCAACTCACAAGAAATTTTTGTTCTTTGAGGAGAAGAGAAACTTGAGAAATTTTGTGAACAAAGGTGAAATGAGGCACAACCTCAGAACCCTAGCATCATAATACAAAATCTGGGCCGGGTATTGCTTAGTGGGCCCAGAAAAATCATATTTTTTTTTCAAAAATATGCAGACCGCGCTAAGCGGGCTCTGGGCCGCGCTAAGCGCGCTGCCCACTGGAAGTTGAGGGTCATTTTTCTTCAGATCGCGTTAAGCGCGCTCCTGCAACAACAAAAATACTCCCAGCAGCACAATTCCAACTTCCAGCAGCTCAATTCATCATTTCAAGCAGCATAAAACATCAACTTTACAAAAAAACATGATTTAAGCAGCAAATTTACCAGAAAAACGATAAAAACTTACAAAATTGGGGTGCCTCCCAATGAGCGCTTGTTTAACGTCGGATAAGCTCGACGGTCCAAGACGATCAATGAAGAACGTCTAGGAGAACAGTACAATTGTCACGATCAAAGTTACCACCAAGGTAGATTTTTATACGTTGACTATTTATCGTCCAACAGTCTTTCTTTTCCAAATCCTCGATCAAAATTGCTCCATAACTCTTTACCTCCTTGACACGAAACAGTCCGGACCACTTTGATTTTAATTTTCCCGGGAAAAGTTTCAACCGGGAATTAAACAGCAGTACCAAATGCCTGACCTTGAAGTCCTTTTGTCGGATCTTCTTGTCGTGATAACTCTTCACCTTCTCTTTATACAACCAACTTGAATGATAGGCGGCATTCCGTATTTCTTTCAATTCCTGAAGTTGTATTTTTCTCTTTTCTCCGGCCAAGTTCGTATCAAAATTTAATAGCTTAAGGGCCCACAATGCTTTGTGCTCCATTTCAACTGGTAAATGGCATGTTTTACCATAAACCATTTGAAATGGAGTTAAGCCAATTGGAGCTTTGTAAGCGGTACGGTATGCCCACAAAGCTTCGTCCAATTTCTGCGACCAATATTTTCTAGAACTTGACACGGTTTTTTCTAAAATCCTTTTCACTTCACGGTTCGACACCTCGGCTTGACCGTTCGATTGTGGGTGGTAAAGGGTCGCCACTTTATGCGATATACCATAATGTTTTAAAACACTTTCAAGAGATGCATTGCAAAAGTGTGACCCGCCATCACTAATAAGAACCCGAGGAGTGCCAAAACGGGAAAAGATGTTTTTCTTCAAAAAATTTATCACTGTTTTGCCATCAGCCTTAGGTGAAGCAATCGCTTCAACCCACTTCGAAACATAGTCAACCGCCACTAAGATGTATTCATTTCCAAAAGAGGGTGGAAATGGGCCAACAAAATCTATGCCCTAACAATCGAAAATTTCAACTTGTTGGATATTTTGAAGGGGCATTTCATCTCTTTTTCCATTTCCCCCACTTCTTTGACAAGTGTCATAACTTTGCGCATGAAGATTTGCGTCTTTAAATAGAGTAGGCCAATAAAAGCCTAATTGCAAGACTTCCATGGTCGTCCTCGAACCATTAAAATGGCCGCCATAAGGAGAGTTGTGACAATGCCAAAGAATACTCTGAGCTTCTTCACTCATGACAATCCTTCTCAAAAGGTTGCCACCTCCTAATTTGAACAAATAAGGGTCATCTCACACATAGTAATTTGCATCCGACAAGAACTCCTTTTTTTGGTTCCAAGTTAGGTCTTCAGGTACCCAACCAGTTGCTTTGTGGTTAGTAATATCCGCAAACCAAGGCCTAACTTGGACTCTAAACAGTTTTTCATCGGGAAATTCCTCTCGGATTTCCTTTTCAGTTTTGGTTACCTCCACATTGATCAAACGGGACAAATGATCCGCCACTAAATTCTTTGAACCCTTTTTATCCTTTATTTCCAAATCAAATTCTTGAAGCAAAAGGATCCAACGGATGAGCCTTTGCTTCGAATCCGGTTTAGTGAGCAGATATTTGATAGCTGCGTGATCAGTGTAGATTACCACTTTTAACCCTATTAGGTAAGAATGAAACTTCTCAAGTGTGTATACAATCGCAAGCAATTCTTTTTCGGTTGTGGCATAATTTACTTGCGCCTCATTTAATACCTTGCTTGCGTAATGTATAGCATGAAAATTTTTGTCCTTCCTTTGACCTAACACCGCTCCAACGACATAATTACTCGCATCGCACATTAATTCAAAATTTAAAGTCCAATTTGGCGCGCTGATTATTGGAGTGGTAATTAGTTTCTCTTTTAAAATTTGGAAAGAAATAAGACATTTATCGTCAAAGAGAAATACCTGATCTTTGTTGAGCAAGTTGCTCAATGGCCTTGCTACCTTTGCAAAATCTTTGATGAAACGCCTATAGAATCCCGCATGCCCCAAAAAGCTTCAGATTCCTTTGACGTTGGTAGGAGGAGGCAACTTTTCAATTACTTCAATCTTCTCTTGATCGACTTCAAGGCCTTTGGAAGAAACTTTGTGGCCAAGCACAATTCCCCCAGTCACCATAAAGTTACACTTCTCCCAATTCAACACCAAGTTAGTCTTTACACACCTCTCAAGGACGGTTTCCAAATTCTTCAAACACAAATTGAAAGATGCTCCAAACACGGAAAAATCATCCATAAACACCTCCATTGTCTTTTCTATGAGGTCGCAGAAGATAGCTTGAACACACCTTTGGAAAGTTGTCGGTGCATTACATAAACCAAAAGGCATCATTCAATAGGAAAAAATGCCAAAGGGACAAGTAAAAGTCGTCTTCTCGTGATTCGCTGGGTCAACCGCAATTTGATTATACCCCGAATATCCGTCCAAGAAACAATAGAATTGTTGCCCGGATAACCTCTCGAGCATTTGGTCCATGAATGGAAATGGAAAATGGTATTTTCTTGTTGCGGTGTTCAACCTTCTATAATCAATACACATTCTCCACCCCGTCACAATCTTTGTTGGGATTAACTCATTCTTATCGTTTTGGATAATGGTCATGCCACCATTTTTAGGAACAACGTGCATGGGGCTTACCCATGGACTATCAGAGATCGGGTAGATCATTCCCGCATCCAAAAGCTTCACAACTTCTTTCCGAACAACCTCTTTCATAGTTGGATTCAAGCGGCCTTGTGGCTGAGCAACCGCCTTGAAATCCTCTTCCATAAGAATCTTGTGCATATAATAAGATGGGCTAATTCCTTTAAGATCGGAAAGAACCCACCCTATAGCTTCTTGATTTCTTTTCGACACTTGAATCAAACAGGTTTCTTCTTTATCGGACAAAACGTTGCTAATAATAATCGGCTTGTTCCCACTTTCATCAAGGAATGCATACTTTAAATTTGAAGGAAGCACCTTCAATTCAAGTTGAACTTTCTCATCACTTGGTTCTTTCTTCAACTCTTCATTCTCAACTTCCCACGGTTGTATTTCTTTGAGAGATTTAAGCTCTTTCAAACATTCCTCAAGAGCTCTTTCTTCTTCATCGGAAAACACTTCAAAAGAATCATCAAGAGGCATTTCCAAAGGAGACACTATATGAACATGCTTAGAAACCTCCAAAGTTGCTTCTTCAATTGCATCGATACGAAATCTATCATGCTTGTCTTTGGAATGCTTCATTGCTTCGAATAAATTAAAAGATACCTCTTTATTTAGAACCCGCACTTTCATAAGGCCATCATCAACATCTATCATCATGCGAGCGGTCTTCATAAAAGGTCGTCTAAGAATAAGAGGAGAATCCTCATCCTCTTCCATATCAATAACAATGAAGTCCACCAGAAAGAAAAATTTGTTAACTTTCACCAACACGTCTTGCGCCAACCCAATCGGATGAGTGGTAGATTTGTCGGCCAATTGCAATGTCATCCGGATGCCCTTAATTTCAATGTTCCCAAGCTTTTTCACAATAGATAATGGAATTAGATTGATGCTTGAGCCCAAATCTATAAGTCCATTTCCAGCAAAGACATTTCCAATTGTAACGGGTAAGGTAACTCGCCCCGGATCGGCTTCTTTCTTCGGAAGAGTTCTTTGAATAATAGCACTACAATTTTCCGCAAGAACAACGATTTTCGGCTCCGAATATTTTCTCCTCTTTGTAAGAATATCCTTCATAAATTTGTCATACTTCGGCATTTTTTCTAGAGCTTCGGAAAAAGGGATGTTGATTTGTAGTTACTTAAAGATATCCATGAATCTTGAGTATTGCCTAGCATTTTCTTTCCTTGTCGGCACATGAGGGTAAGGCATATTTTGAGTCGGTATCAGATTTATCATCTCTTTCCCCCTCTTAACTCTCACATGTTTCTCTTTTTTCTTCACTTCCTCCACACTCTCATTTTCAACTTCAACAGTATCATCATTTTTCTTTTCAACTACACCTTCATTATCATTTTTATTTTCAACTACTTCCTCATTATCATTTTTATTTTCAACTACTTACTCATCACTATCCTCCTCCAAAATACCATCAATTTTTTCTTCTTCCACATTTTTCTCATTTTCTTTTGCTAACTCCTTCCCACTTCTAGTAACGATTGCCTTGCAATGCTCCTTAGGATTCACTTGAGTATTTACGGAGAATGAAGGACCCGATTGTTGCTCGGCTATTTGTTTCGCAAGTTGCCCAACTTGATTTTCGAGATTCTTTATCGCCGCATTGCTACTCTTTTGGTTGGCCATAGACATTTGCATGAATTGAGTCAAAGTGTCTTCCAACTTAGAGTTAGAAACCGGAGGTGGTGGAGGTTGATAAGGATTTTGCCGGCTTGAAGAACCGCCACCATAACCTTGATTATTTCGATAGTTCCTCCTCGGTTGATATCCTTGATTACCTTGGTAATGTTGTTGAGGATTGTGTTATTGATAAGGTTGTTGTTGTTGTCTTCCTTGATAGTCTCGTTGATTGTTCATGTAGTTCACTTCTTCAAATCCCGGTGGAGGACAAAATCCGGTGTCGTGCTCTCCTTTGAAAAGTTCACAACATGCAACTTGTTTACTCTTGCTTGGTTGCTCCTTCATTTCCTTAATTTGTTGAGTCAAAAGTTCCACTTGTTGAGATATAAGTTTATTTTGCACTAGGATTGCATCATTAGTTCCTAATTCAAGTACCCCGGGTTTCTTTTGCGAGTTGGTACTCAAAAGGTTGCCACCTCCTAATTTGAACAAATAAGGGTCATCTCACACATAGTAATTTGCATCCGACAAGAACTTCCTTTTTTGGTTCCAAGTTAAGTCTTCAGGTACCCAACCAGTTGCTTTGTGGTTAGCAATATCCGCAAACCAAGGCCTAACTTGGACTCTAAACAGTTTTTCATCGGGAAATTCCTCTCGGATTTCCTTTTCAGTTTTGGTTACCTCCACATTGATCAAACGGGACAAATGATCCGCCACTAAATTCTTTGAACCCTTTTTATTCTTTATTTCCAAATCAAATTCTTGAAGCAAAAGGATCCAACGGATGAGCCTTTGCTTCGAATCCGGTTTAGTGAGCAGATATTTGATAGCCGCGTGATCAGTGTAGATTACCACTTTTGACCCTATTAGGTAAGAATGAAACTTCTCAAGTGTGTATACAATCGCAAGCAATTCTTTTTCGGTTGTGGCATAATTTACTTGCGCCTCATTTAATACCTTGCTTGCGTAATGTATAGCATGAAAATTTTTGTCCTTCCTTTGACCTAACACCGCTCCAACGACATAATTACTCGCATCGCACATTAGTTCAAAATTTAAAGTCCAATTTGGCGCGCTGATTATTGGAGTGGTAATTAGTTTCTCTTTTAAAATTTGGAAAGCAATAAGACATTTATCGTCAAAGAGAAATACCTGATCTTTGTTGAGCAAGTTGCTCAATGGCCTTGCTACCTTTGCAATATCTTTGATGAAACGCCTATAGAATCCCGCATGCCCCAAAAAGCTTCAGATTCCTTTGACGTTGGTAGGAGGAGGCAACTTTTCAATTACTTCAATCTTCGCTTGATGGACTTCAAGGCCTTTGGAAGAAACTTTGTGGCCAAGCACAATTCCCCCAGTCACCATAAAGTTACACTTCTCCCAATTCAACACCAAGTTAGTCTTTACACACCTCTCAAGGACGGTTTCCAAATTCTTCAAACATAAATCGAAAGATGCTCCAAACACGGAAAAATCATCCATAAACACCTCCATTGTCTTTTCTATGAGGTCGCAGAAGATAGCTTGAACACACCTTTGGAAAGTTGTCGGCGCATTACATAAACCAAAAGGCATCATTCGATAGGAAAAAATGCCAAAGGGACAAGTAAAAGCCGTCTTCTCGTGATTCGCCGGGTCAACCGCAATTTGATTATACCCCGAATATCCGTCCAAGAAACAATAGAATTGTTGCCCGGATAACCTCTCGAGCATTTGGTCCATGAATGGAAGTGGAAAATGGTATTTTCTTGTTGCGGTGTTCAACCTTCTATAATCAATACACATTCTCCACCCCGTCACAATCTTTGTTGGGATTAACTCATTCTTATCGTTTCGGACAATGGTCATGCCACCATTTTTAGGAACAATGAGCATGGGGCTTACCCATGGACTATCAGAGATCGGGTAGATCATTCCCGCATCCAAAAGCTTCACAACTTCTTTCCGAGCAACCTCTTTCATAGTTGGATTCAAGCGGCCTTGTGGCTGAGCAACCGCCTTGAAATCCTCTTCCATAAGAATCTTGTGCATATAATAAGATGGACTAATTCCTTTAAGATCGGAAAGAACCCACCCTATAGCTTCTTGATTTCTTTTCAACACTTGAATCAAACAGGTTTCTTCTTTATCGGACAAAACGTTGCTAATAATAATTGGCTTGTTCCCACTTTAATCAAGGAATGCATACTTCAAATTTAAAGGAAGCACCTTCAATTCAAGTTGAACTTTCTCATCACTTGGTTCTTTCTTCAACTCTTCATTCTCAACTTCCCATGGTTGTAATTCTTTGAGAGATTCAAGCTCTTTCAAACATTCCGCAAGAGCTCTTTCTTCTTCATCGGAAAACACTTCAAAAGAATCATCAAGAGGCATTTCCAAAGGAGACACTATATGAACATGCTTAGAAACCTCCAAAGTTGCTTCTTCAATTGCATCGATACGAAAGCTATCATGCTTGTCTTTGGAATGCTTCATTGCTTCGAATAGATTAAAAGATACCTCTTTATTTAGAACCCGCACTTTCATAAGGCCATCATCAACATCTATCATCATGCGAGCGGTCTTCATAAAAGGCCGTCTAAGAATAAGAGGAGCATCCTCAGCCTCTTCCATATCAATAACAATGAAGTCCACCAGAAAGAAAAATTTTTCAACTTTCACCAACACGTCTTGCGCCAACCCAATCGGATGAGTGGTAGATTTGTCGGCCAATTGCAATGTCATCCGGATGCCCTTAATTTCAATGTTCCCAAGCTTTTTCACAATAGATAATGGAATTAGATTGATGCTTGAGCCCAAATCAATAAGTCCATTTCCAACAAAGACATTTCCAATTGTAACGGGTAAGGTAACTCGCCCCGAATCGGCTTCTTTCTTCGGAAGAGTTCTTTGAATAATAGCACTACAATTTTTCGCAAGAACAACGGTTTCCGGCTCCGAATATTTCCGCCTCTTTGTAAGAATATCCTTCATAAATTTGTCATACTTCGGCATTTTCTCTAGAGCTTCGGAAAAAGGGATGTTGATTTGTAGTTACTTAAAGATATCCATGAATCTTGAGTATTGCCTAGCATTTTCTTTCCTTGTCGGCACATGAGGGTAAGGCATATTTTGAGTCGGTATCAGATTTATCATCTCCTTCCCCCTCTTAACTCTCACATGTTTCTCTTTTTTCTTCACTTCCTCCACACTCTCATTTTCAATTTCAACAGTATCATCATTTTTCTTTTCAACTACACCTTCATTATCATTTTTATTTTCAACTACTTCCTCATTATCATTTTTATTTTCAACTACTTACTCATCACTATCCTCCTCCAAAATACCATCAATTTTTTCTTCTTCCACACTTTTCTCATTTTCTTTTGCTAACTCCTTCCCACTTCTAGTAACGATTGCCTTGCAATGCTCCTTAGGATTCACTTGAGTATTTACGGAGAATGAAGGACCCGATTGTTGCTCGGCTATTTGTTTCGCAAGTTGCCCAACTTGATTTTCGAGATTCTTTATCGCCGCATCGCTACTCTTTTGGTTGGCCATAGACATTTGCATGAATTGAGTCAAATTGTCTTCCAACTTAGAGTTAGAAACCGGAGGTGGTGGAGGTTGATAAGGATTTTGCCGACTTGAAGAACCGCCACCATAACCTTGATTATTTTGATAGTTCCTCCTCGGTTGATATCCTTGATTGCCTTGGTAATGTTGTTGAGGATTGTGTTATTGATAAGGTTGTTGTTGTTGTCTTCCTTGATAGTCTCGTTGATTGTTCATGTAGTTCACTTCTTCAAATCCCGGTGGAGGACAAAATCCGGTGTCGTGCTCTCATTTGCAAAGTTCACAACATGCAACTTGTTTACTCTTGCTTGGTTGCTCCTTCATTTCCTTAATTTGTTGAGTCAAAAGTTCCACTTGTTGAGATATAAGCTTGTTTTGCGCTAGGATTGCATCATTAGTTCCTAATTCAAGTACCCCGGGTTCCTATTGATGATATCCGTAGCTTCTTCGGCACTCTTTGATAACAAAGCTCCACCAGAAGTGGCATCCAATAATAACTTGCAATTTGGTTGGAGACCATTTCTGAAGATGTGAATTTGAGTTAACTCGTCAAACTCGTGGCCTTTGCATTTTAGAATCATGGATTTAAATCTTTCCCATGCTTCATTTAGAAACTCATTAGCACACTGAGAGAACACAGAAATCGCAGTTTTTGATTCCATAAAACGATTGTGAGAAAAGAACCTTTCTATAAAATTTTCCTCCAGAACATTCCAATCGGTCATCACAGCAGGAGTTTGGTCAAGACCAATCCTTAGCTTTGCCTAGCAAAGCATGAGGAAATAGTCTCTTGAATAAAGGTAACTCTTGCGCTTGATCCACTCCGGCCGCTAACGCTATCTCGTAAAATTTGGTGAGAAAAGCGAAAGGGTCTTCATGATCCATTCCCGTGAACGGACTTCCATATAACAAATTTAGAGTTCCTGTTTTCATCTCAGCTTGCCTTCCATTATTTGCATTGTGAGCAAACTGAGTGGTGTGACGCGGACTATTTACACATGGTGTGGAAGTGGGTGGTGGTGGTGGTGGTGGTGGATGCTCCATGATTGGCTTAAACTGTGGAATTGGTGGTGGTGTAGAAGTCGAACCTTCTCCTTGTTCTTGCCTTTGTCTTGCTAGTTGCCTCCTCCGTCTAGTTTTGCTATTGAGTCTACGAGCGGTTCGTTCAATCTCGGGATCGAATAGAAGTTGGTCTGCCGGTAGTTTCCCTCGCATAAATAAAGTCTGCACACTAAACAAAACAAATCAACAAGCACAAGAAAAATTTTTAACAAGTCTAAAACTTCACAACTATTGCAATGCTTGCAATATCAATTAACAATCCCCGGCAACGGCGCCAATTTGTTGAAATACAAATAGAGTAAGGTTTTTGTTATCGTTCCACAGAGATTGTTTAGAGATATCACCACCGTTCTACAGTTGAATTCGTTTTAAACTTAAAGTAACAAAGGGTTTTGGCTGTTTTCAGTTGGAACGTTTGCATTCAAATTTAAGTAATAAACGGTAAAAAGAGTTGTTTTAACGATTTGTAAAAACATGCCAAGATTAGGGTTCGACAAACCATTTTGCACAGATAGAATCGATAAAGCTAATGAACTCGTTTAGACGATAAATGTAATCACATATCCTCCCAATATATTTATCTCTAACACATATTGTGAGTTTTACCATTTTGATCCTTTGATGATCTCTCACTCAAACTATCAAAATGACAACATTCAAGTTCAATATTTATGAACATCAACACTCATAACTATCTCTAGCCAATGTGCATTGATGGATGAAAAACCTAGGTAAAGTGTAAGAACACATTTCTCAATCATGAACCAACACAAAGAATAAACCATAGAAACAAAGTTTTTCACCATACATTCATCATCCAAGAGTTCATAAGCTAGAATCAATACCTATCCATACAAAAGAAAGGTTTGTCTACCTTCTAACCTTAACACAAAAGAGAAATTAGCTCTCCATTGACATGGAAGCTTCACAAATAAGAAAATAGAGAAGAGAAACAAGCATCAACGACGATCTCTCGACAAATGATGCTCTGATTCTTCGAAAACAGGATACTACAGTGTTTACAATGTTTTTGCTCTAAGAAAATGAATAGTAGTCCATAAAAAATCTGATCAATTCTATTTATAAGGGGCTGAGAATCGCAGAGCGTGCTAAGCGCGCTGCACCTCGCTAAGCACGGTCTCATTTATTGCTAAACTGCCTTAGAACCCCGCTTAGCGGGCTCTAGACCGCGCTAAGCGGGATACCCACTGGAATTCACTTCTTCCTCGCGCTTGGAGCGCGTTAAGCGCACTACAAGCATGCTCCAAAAATTGTTTTCTTCAAAAACTGCTTCTAAGGAGTCTTCCTTGCTCCAAGCTTTACATTTCAATGTAAAAACCTACAATTAAAAACACAAAAGTTAAATAAATAAGTCTACTAATGCAATTAACTATACGACGGTTATTTACCGGAAACAATGGGAAAAAGCATCGATTATCAAATAAAGATCACAAAAAGGTGCTTAAAACTAAACTAAATATTAACACAATTTAGCACCTAACAACGATTCAACACCCCTAAACCAGATTTTATCCTTAAATTACCACAGATTATGTTATTATAACCTATAAATATCACATATACGTCAATAACAACAATCATCACATAGCAAAGCATCAAAATCCATCATCCCTAACCTCCAATTCCTAGGTTTTTCCCCAAAACCCCAATTACCCACCAACACCTAATCTTTATACCAAAATATTGCAAAGTGATACTCCCCATACCTTAGAGTCTTGATTCTTTTGATCTTCTCTTGAAGTTTCACCGGAAATCCCTCTATGCCCTAGCCTCCTCCACTCTTCTTGTGTTCTTCAGAGCACTCCTTTCTTTCTTTCAACCAAAATAACACGAATAATGAAAACTCCCCTCACTATTCCTTGTTTTAACTCAAAATACCCCTAAATGTGCTCTTCCCATCTTACCCTCACTTATCCCTTACCAATGACCATCATACCCTCAAGGCTTCTAACACCCTTATTTTAAATAATAATAATAATAATTTGAATAATGTCATACAATTATTCTTACCATCAATATTATTAATATAATTCCACCACAATGCTCATGAAACACAACAACATGTCATCAAATTACCTTATATTCACAAATAATTAATAATTAACTAAATATGAATTTAGGGCGTTACAACTCTCCCCCACTTAAGGAATTTTCGTCCTCGAAAATTTACCTGAAGCAAATAGAGTCGGATATGACTCCTTCATCTCATCCTCGCGCTCCCAAGTCCAACTTTCACCAGCTGGTCCTCCCCATAAAACTTTCACCAAAGCAATCTCTTTTCCAAAGATCACGTCAATCTGGTGCAAGGGTAGGTACACCAAATCCATTACAAAACTCTTCTCAAAAATTGTCACAGGACATCTCAAACACACAAGGGTAGTAGTAACATAACCATTAGCTGGAGTTTCTATTACCATATTTCCCTTCATATCAGATAACTTCAAACTCAATCTATTAACACATTCAAGCGAGATAAAATAATGAGTAGCACCAGTATCAATAATAGCAACCAACTCGATATTATTAATAAAACAAGTACCTCGAATCAGGTTGTCCTTCTCTGGAACTTCTGCACCACTCAAAGCAAACACTCTGCCACTAGTCTGAGCGGAAGTAGCAGTCTTCTTTGGCTTTTGACATTGAGTACTGATATGACCTTTCTCACCACAATTGAAACAGGTCGGACGTTCATCTTTGTAGTCAGTAGCTCTATGCCCCTTCTTGCCACATCGATAGCACCTCACTACAGTATTGGTGCACGCATCAACACAGTGACCTTGCTCACCACACTTATGACACTTTCCAGAAGCGGGAGCTGCTCCCCCACTTGTATTTTTCCCATCTGAAGCCTTCTGCTTCCCTTTGTCAGCTGAAGCTGTATAAGGCTTACCCCTATACTGCCCTTTCTTCTCGCTCAACTGCTTGTAGTAGGCAGATCGAGCTCGGTTGTCCTCATCGTGGATCCATCAACTCAGCATACCTGTGGATCTGCTGATACCCAATACCCTGTTTAATCTCTGGTCTCAGCCCATTCTCGAACTTGAGACATTTGGACATCTCAGCATCAGCACGATTGTAGTGCAGACAAAACTTCACCAACTTCTCAAACTTCGCGGCATACTCTGCCACAGTCATATCTCCTTGCTTCAGCTCAAGGAATTCCACTTCTCTCTTGCCACGGGCATCCTCTGGGAAATACTTTCCCAGAAACTCTTGCTTAAACACAACCCAAGTTATCACAGTGCCAACACCTGCAAGTCTCTGACGGGTGTTATCCCATCAGTCCTCAGCCTCTTCTTCCAGCATATGCGTTCCAAACTGAACCTGTTTCTCATCAGAACACCCCATCACCCAGAAGATCTTCTCGGTCGCCTTCAGCCACTTGTGTGCACTTGCTGGATCATGCGTACCCACAAAAGTCGGTGGATTGTTCCTTTGAAACTTCCCCAAAGCATGAAACTCATCAGAAGCTCCCCCATTTGGATTCAGCTGCGCCACCACATTAGCAACTGATTCCAACGCATCAGCAATTGCACGATCATTTCTTCCAGCCATCCTACATACCACCAACAAGGTTAGAAGAACTAAAACATCGACAGTGTACACACACTCGTCGACTGACAGGGACAGACATCAAGTAAAAACCTGGCCGGGCGGACCGACTTGCTCTGTAATTTAACACCCTTCTATCCCACATACAATACGCGGTAAAATAATCATTTAAAATCAGAGTACAACATAGAAAGGTGTCACATTTTCATCTTAAAACATCTTGATAACAATCCTGCTCCGTAGCAAGGATTTTTCAACAATTTAATTCAAAACATCGCAGCGGAATAACTTTATTTCAATCAAATCAAACTTCAAACATCTTAAAGAAAACGATAATAGCATACATTAAACCAAGTAAAATAGAACTCTAAGGTTCACAATGTTCCCGACCCGATGTTACATAATCAGAGCAAGACACACCCTCTACTCAACTGAAAAGAAACTGACTCTAAAGCTACTCTTCACGCACCGCGAACTAATCTTGATTATCTGCACGTTACCCACATAGAGGCAACATTCAAACAGGCAGGGTGAGTAATCACAATTCAATATAAATCGTATAAAGAAAAGACATTAACAGGGCAATAGTTGTTTTTATCAAATACTACAGCGACTCACCCAAACCATCATATAAAACATCAGTCACCAATATCACTCATATGCAATCATGCAATGCCACCAAGAATGAAATGCAACATCATAATAATGCATGTGGTACCAAATCGTCATAATAATGGACACTAGGCCATCAACCCTCCATAATGGAGCACGTCACAAAATACTCCAATCCGCACAATGGGATTGAAGCCACCAAAATAAAGGACCGAAGTCCCATCATAGAATGCCATGAATGCATGATGCAACAACATCGTCATAATCATCATTAAAATCATCGTTTGCATCATCATTCATATCAATATTCCTCGGACTCATCAATACAACATCTATTCAATCAATCACATAATTCATACTAGCTACAAGCTCTCACGCATCCTACTTCCGTCATCATTTTCATCACTAAATAATCATCATATAACACGTCAACACATAGCAGTAATTTACAGCAACGTCACAGCATTAACATAATATAAAACAGATATTTTCCATGAATTTTAAATTAATAAAAACCATATTTTTCAGTCCCAGGTCGCGCTAAGCGAGCCCCACCCGTGCTAAGCGCGCAGCTCTCTACCTCGAAGAGGCGAAATTCCTCCAGACCGCGCTAAGCGCGCTAGGCCGCGCTAAGCGCCCTCTGCGATTTTGGCAGAAAAACCCTGTGATTATCAAATAAAGATCACAAAAAGGTGCTAAAAACTAAACTAAATATTAACACAATTTAGCACCTAACAGCGATTCAACACCCCTAAACCAGATTTTATCCTTAAATTACCACAGATTATGTTATTATAACCTATAACTATCACATATACGTCAATAACAATAATCATCACATAGCAAATCATCAAAATCCATCATCCCTAACCTCCAATTCCTAGGTTTTCCCACAAAACCCCAATTACCCACCAACACCTAATCTTTATACCAAAATATTGCAAAGTAATACTCCCCAAACCTTAGAGTCTTGATTCTTTCGATCTTCTCTTGAAGTTTCACCGGAAATCCCTCTATGCCCTAGCCTCCTCCACTCTTCTTGTGTTCTTCAGAGCACTCCTTTCTTTCTTTCAACCAAAATAACACGAATAATGAAAACTCCCCTCACTATTCCTTGTTTTAACTCAAAATACCCCTAAATGTGCTCTTCCCATCTTACCCTCACTTATCCCTTACCAATGACCATCATACCCTCAAGGCTTCTAACACTCTTATTTTAAATAATAATAATAATTTGAATAATGTGATACAATTATTCTTACCATCAATATTATTAATATAATTCCACCACAATGCTCATGAAACACAACAACATGTCATCAAATTACCTTATATTCACAAATAATTAATAATTAACTAAATATGAATTTAGGGCGTTACATCATACGCCCTTGTCCACTTCTCCCGTGGAATGTTATCAATCCAAGTCAATGCTTCTGGGTTTGTTTGTCTGATCTCGTCCCGGTAGTATCCGAACGTAGGCTCTGTTAATGCATATCCCGCGTTAGTAACCAGCTGTTTTAGGCCGTTGTCTTTGAACGCCCGCAGGACATTTTGCCCGATGTGTCTAATGCAATACACATGGCTCGATGGAGGATCCTGTCGGCCGTTATCAGGATTGTTGTAAGCATTATCGATTGAGGGATGCCTATCGGAGATCAGACATACGTCAGGTTGGGGAGCAACATATTGTCGGAGATTTTTTAAGAAAAAACTCCAACCTTCAGCAGTCTCCCCTTCAACTAGAGCGAATGCGATAGGGAAAATGTTGTTGTTGACATCCTGTGCCACGGCCATTAGTAGCGTGCCCTTATATTTTCCGTACAACCATGTTCCATCAATTTGAATTATAGATTTACAAAACGTAAATCCTTTGATGCATGGTTCAAACGCCCAGAAGAGTCTGTGGAAAATGTCATTTCCACTTACACAATTCCCGTCATGCGTATATGCCGGCAACGTCTCCAACAAGACAACAATACCTGAAGCATAGTGTTTTAGGGCGACGAGGTATCTTGGGAGTTCTTTGTAAGAGTCCTCCCAATTTCCAAAAATCCTTTCAACCGCCTTCGTCCTAGCAATCCACGCCTTCTTGTACGAGGGAATATAGTTATATCTTTGCACCATATGAGCTATGATGGTACTACCTTTCACAAAAGGGTTGTCGCTCACGATTGATAGAATTTCGTTGCAGATCATCTGAGAGTCGAGCTTGCGATGATCCTGACTTGGATTGGTTAGTATGCAAGTGTGCTCCGGACCCATTGACCTTATCTTCCAGGAATCGCTTCGCTTCTGGAAAGATGTCGTTAGTCTAAAGGGGCAGACCTCGTTGTGGAAGTAGATCTTGTATAGAGTCGGATTTGTTCGATCGACTCTATAATCTGCAGCTAGGTTCATATGGTATTGTTTAATTGCTCGGACACAATCTTCTTTTGTACGAAAATTGTCTCCAACTTTTAGTACTCCCCCCGTCTTTTTGTAAGGGTCGTAAAAAATATCTGTTACTGGCTGATCCTCGCCTAAGCTTAGTGTTGTCATATGTTGAGGTGGGCAATAAACATGACTGTCTGGCAATTGGTCTGCCTCGTCGTTGTTTATCATTTCGTCAACAACGCCCTCCGCTTCTTCTTCCTCCTCGTCAATGACGTCCAACTCAGCTTGTTCGTTGTCGGAATCGTTAAAAACCTACGATACCTCAAGTTGTTGAGACAATGGTTGATTTTGTAACGTAATATATAACTCAGCCTCATTGAAACCAGAATGCTCATGGCTGAGAAACATATTACGCACATCATCATCATCCCGTATTTTCATCTGAAAAAAATTTGCACAACTCATGCCCCTCAAAAAAGATAGGGTTTTTGTATATAATTTTCCCAACTAGACCGCACTGCAATTTCTTCTCTAACCGGGCTTTCAAATGATAGAAATTTGTTCATCTATTAATAAAAACCTAGTCACTTCTGTATCCCTAAAATTGAAATCACTCATTGGACAATCAAATATCTCACCAAGGATATGTGCAGTTATCAAGTATTGTGGTCTTTGAGCCATAACTGAATTTGTGTTAGGAAGAAATGGGTTACAAACTTTTAAGTTTGGAAGAAATAGTTTGCAGAATAGAAATGGTTTGAATGTATGTGATGATAGGATGTATATTTGATGTGTATTAATAGGCAGAAAAGATGATACAAGAAACGTGTCTTTGTAGTCTAATTGCTTCAGAAAAGTCTTGCCAAAGAACCATTGACAAGACTATTGACAAGATCACACTCTATATGCCTAAACTCTGCATGTCTACACTCTACTTCTACTTTTCGTAAGCATGCCTCTGCACAAAATAAAATAAAAAACTTATTTTTTTACTTCAGATTAAAAAAACAAAAACAAAAAAACAAAAAACAAAATCACCTGAGGCGTCATTCCATTTGCCTCCTCCTCAGGGATTTTTTAGGGCATAGCCTATGGCCTGAGACGCCATATGGTTTGGCTACTTGCCTCAAACTGAGGCGTCATTCCATATGGTGACATCCTTACACTCATTTTCAAAACCCAGTCACTTTAGTATATATGTTGAAACTTTGGTTTATTTGGAAAAATTTTTGAAAAAACGTGTTATATTAAAAAAAATCAAAATTATTAGGTTAATATTAATTTCTGAAATTATTAATTTTTGACTTGGACATTCATGTATAGGAACATTTCTGTATTAATAATTTGTCTATAATTTGTTGAACAGTAGTTAGCAATTCTTAACCGTATGTTGCATATTAGGATTTGAAATTGAAATGTAGTTTGTTTGCACATCAATGTAGTCTGATGCCTTCCATATGGATTATTTGGTATTTGAATTTGAAAGCTACTTTTATAAAAATACAAATTTAGAGTTTCATATTTACGGATGCTTAATAAAAAAAACTATGGTTAATAATCATTTATCCCCCTGCAATATTGACGAGTTTTGATTTACCCTTTTTAAAAAATAATTTTGAATTACCCACTGAAATTTTAGGGTACCCCTCTAAGCGTGTAAAAACCAGGGGGTAAATAAAAAAAAAATATTTTATAGGGGGTAATTTTTTTACCTAAGGGGCAAAAGACTTAGAATTTTAAAATTTCAAAAAATAATCCAAAATTAGTTTTTTAAAATAGAATAAATCAAAAATCGCCTATATTACAGAATAAATTATTATTAATCCAAAAAAAACTATCATTCAAGTTAGGAGCAGAGATTGTCACCATTTAATCCAAAATTGCCAAAGTTGGTCGTAGTGATAGTACATGGCAGGTTTTATACTATATGCCTTTAAAATCTTTATGAGCGGGCTTGTGATTTGTCCTCCTTTCTAAGGCTTGCGATTTTTCTAGTGTTCCGTCTTTTGACCATGTCTGATACAAAAAACTGTTTACTTCCACCAAAAGCACTCATTGCCTATTTCACTCACTAAGGTTGCCATAAATAGCCACAAAGCTCATCCAAATTATATTTATTCATTATACCATCCAAATTATAATCAGAATAAAATTCATTAGTTTCATGTAATTAGTAATTTCATATTTAACCTATGGCCATTGCATTTGCACTTGAATTCCTGAAATGCGGTGAGTAATGGGAGGCTGGTGTTATGAATGCTCATGTAGTCAAGTGCACAGCTTTAAGTTGTTGAATGTTCTTCGAATCTGTTTTCTTGAATATGAGAACATGGACCATTCAATTAAGAAATCTCAGCATATAGCTGAGGCAAATGATGTGAATCATGAAAACATTTCTAAACTAGTACTATCATAGTTCTAATGTTAATGATATACGGTATATATAAAAAAGTTAAGGGCTTATATTTGTAGTTAATAGCTTATCATTTCAATACCATTCATGAATTCAAGTCCTGTTTTTCTATCAAAATGTTTCTAAAAGGGGAGAAAATGGAGCAAGGAGAATGGAGGAGGGTGACCAATAGAAAGAGACAGAACGCCAACGTTTCCGGAAAGTGGGATTGTCATTCAAGCTTAGAACCCAATCGACGGAATGGAACTTCTGAAATCTACTCGTTTTATATTTCAGAGTTTCCAACAAAGATGAAGGCGGAGGAACTTTTCATTCTCTTTTCGGACTATGGGAAAGTAGTGGAAGTGGTTATCCCTCCAAAGAGAAACAAAATTGGCAAACGGTTTGGTTTTGCGAGATTCTTGGATGTTGACGACCCCAGGATCTTTGCGATTCAGCTTGACAATATCTTTATTGATAAGGTGAAGCTTCATGTTAATGTTCCAAGGTTTTCCAGAATGGAGAAGAACAGTGGGAGAACACTCAACAAACAACAAAAAGTACTTCACCTTGGAAAGGAGTCAGAAGGTGTTAACAGAAGAAACACGGTTCAGGGAGAGGGCATGGTGGATAGAAGAACGTTTGTTGACGCTGTTATTGGTGGTAGTGGCTTCAAGCAACCGTTTCTCAAATATGATCCTGAGCCTGCAGATTTGGCTAGATTTAATAAGGCTTACGTGGGAGTTGTTATTCAACCTGGAATGACTTATAATATTAGAACAAGTTTTGAGATGGAGGGTTATTTTACTATCAAAGTTACACCATTGGGCTCTAATTTCTGTCTTTTGGAAGAATCTGAACCGGGAGAGATTCTAGACTTAATTAGAGAAGTTGAATCGTGGTGGAGGCAATGGTTTTCGGAGATCAAGGAATGGAATGAATCAGTGGTGGACAAAGAAAGGGTCACTTGGCTCAGATGCTATGGGATTCCATGTCAAGCATGGAACTTTTCTTTTTTTTGAAATCCTGGCGAAAACGGTGGGTAGTTATGTCTGTGCAGACGAGAATACTCTAAAGGGCGAATGCATGGACGTTGCCAGATTTATGGTTAGAATTCATTGTGCAGTGGTTATCAACGAAACGTTTAAAACTCAAATCAACGGGAAGATCTTCAACATTAAAATGTATGAGGATTTTCATGGACCGCTCCGTATCGTGCTTCAAAATAACAATAATCCAGCGAAGAATGGATCTTCTTCCTCTGAGACGGTGTCTAGCTGGGGTGTTAACGAAGGGGACTTAGAGGTATGTGAAGATAGGGATCTCAACAGTGTGGAGGATGAAACTGTTCCTTTTCCGGCGAATTCAACGACGGAGGATAAGCTTGCTCAGGCGTTCGGCAAGTCTTTGAATTCTGATATTATCCTAGCTTTGTCAGAACAGGAGGTAGCCGACTCTACGGATAGGCTTAAGGTTGATGTGGATGGAGAAAAAACAGCCTTTAGTCACCTTTTAACTGATAAGACGTGTGAGGCTAGGCAAAGTCTTGTTGTTTTTGAGGAAGCAGCTGACCTTTCTCAACCTTGTGTGGGACCCTCTGTTAAGGTTGTTGCTGATTCCAACGAGAAGGTTTTTAAGAAGGCTTTTCAGAAAAAGGTTAAACTTAAAAAGGTTTCTGAGGTTATTGGGCCCTTGCTCCGTAAGCCCAAGTCTAAAAAAAGACCCTCAAGGAAGGTGGATCGGATAGGTGCAAAAAGAGTGGAGTTATTGGAGGATCCGATTGAACAATTCTCAAATCCCTCTTTCTTTGAGGTATTGAGCAAAATCCCTAACCATTCCTTCAATTCTGAGAAAAGGGGCGATTCTCTTATAACGTTAGATGATTCAGACAAATTCTCTGGAGGAGCAATACTTTGCTGTGACCAAACGACGGATTCGGATATGAGATGTTGCAATCAGAAATTTTGGAACAATATCGAATCAAAGGTGGGAGATAGATTGAGAGGGGCAATTGCTGACCTAGGGATCAAGTCGGGAGTGGCGGGTTCGAATAGCTCTAGCAACATCATTAAACTCATTGAAGACATGGAAGAGGAAGATAGAAGACGGTTTGTGGGACAGAGGGACAATTCAACAACTTTCCAATGATCATTGGATCGTTAAATGTCAGAGGGAGTGGTTCGTTATCTAAAAGAAGAAGAATAAATCAAATCATTTCTAAAGGTAAGGCTGATATCTTTTTCATTCAAGAATCCAAAACTTCCTCAGTAGAGGATTCTTTTGTAAGAAGTCTTTGGAACATTAGTGAGGTGGGCTGGTCTTTCAGCGGTTCGTCCGGCCAGTCAGGAGGTTTAATTACTCTGTGGAACCAGGATACGATCAGAGCTTTAGGATCTTTCAAAGGTACTGGTTTTTTAGGTATCAAGATTATTTGGAACAGTGAAGTCTATTATGTTATCAACGTCTACTTTGGGTGTGGTTTTAGTGATAAGAGAAAACTGTGGGGAGATTTGATTAGGTTAAAGTCGTCTCTTTCTGATGGGCTTTGGATTTTGGGGGGCGATTTCAACGCCACGTCTGCTGCAGCGGAAAGAAAGGGTTTATCTAGTACTGTTAGATCAACTGAGATGAGATAATTTGAGGAGTTTTTTTAGGCTCTCGAGGTGGTCGATCTTCCTTTATCTGGGAGAAATTTTACTTGGTATAGTGAAGACGGTCACGCTATGAGTCGGCTTGATCGTTTCTTATTCGAGGACGCAATAATTCAGAAGTGGGGCATGGTGGATCAGACCATAGGTAACAGAGACATTTCGGATCACTGTCCGATTTGGGTGAAGGTTAAACCTTTAAACTGGGGCCACAAACCTTTCAAATGCAATGATAGTTGGTTTGATCACCCTGATTTTCTCAGTTTTGTGGAGAAAGAATGGAATTCTATGAAGATTGTGGGCAGAAGCGAGTTTGTTCTAAAAGAAAAATTTAGGTTATTGAAGCATAAACTCAAAGTTTGGAAGGACCAAGTCTTTGGATGGATCGATATTTCAATTGAAGAAGAAATTGATGAGTTGAATAAAGCAGACTGGATGCTTACTACAGCTGTTAACAACGAGGTAGAGGGGATCATGGCAGATCGAGCTGCGAAGTGTGCTTCTTTTTGGAGAAAGCTCCATTTTAAGGATAACTTGCTGCATCAAAAATCTAGAAGAAATTGGATTAAGGACGGGGATTCCAATTCCAAGTTCTTTCATCAGTGGATCAGAGGTAGGTAAAGGAGGAAGTTTATTGGTAGGGTCGAAACTATGCAGGGAATGGTGGAATCAATGGAGGGAGTGAAGGAAGAGGTTCATAGGTACTTCAAGGCTGCTTATGCTGAGCCGGTGAAACATATATCGGTTCTTGAAAATTGTTTCTTCAAAAGACTTTCTGAGGAAGACGCTGATTTTTTAGAGACCCGGTTTACTGAAAAGGAGATCAAGGCAGCGGTTTGGAGTTGTGACGGATTCAAAATCCCAGACCCCGACGGTTACAACCTTAACTTCATCAAAAGGTGCTGGAATATTTTGAAAACTGATATCATCCTCTTTGTTCAAGATTTCTACGAGATGGCTTATCTTCCAAAATCCATGACATATGCATTTCTAACTCTCATCCCTAAAGTCGAGAATCCTTTGAACCTCAGAGAACATAGGCCCATTTGCTTAGTAGGCAGCCTCTATAAGATCATCTCTAAACTCCTCGCTTTGAGACTGAAAACTGTGATCGGTAAAGTCATTTCTCCCTGCCAATCTGCTTTTATTCCTGAAAGAAATCTCTTGGACGGGGTGGTGATTGCTAACGGAACGTTGGATATGGCAACTAGAGATAAACTGGATTGTATCTTCTTTAAGACTGACTTTGCGAGAGCTTACGATTGTGTAAGCTGGAACTTCCTTCGCTTTATGTTAGAGAAACTCGGTTTTGGGGCTAGGTGGCGTAAATGGATGGAAGCGACTATTTTCAAATGTCATCTCTCTATTCTAGTTAACGGCAGTCCTACTTTAGATTTTGAAGCTGAAAGGGGTCTTCGCCAAGGGGATCCTTTGGCCCCTTTTCTCTTTTTGATGGTGGCGGAGGGCCTTAAAGGGCTCGTGTCTAAAGCGGTTGCAAATGGTAGTTTCAAAGGATTTACAGTGGACAATGTTGTGACAGTAGACTTGGTCCAATTTGTTGACGACACACTCTTTATAGGGCATGGAACTTGGAGTAATTTATGGAGCATAAAATATGTTCTGAGAGGCTTTGAGTTGATTTCAGGGCTGAAAGTTAACTTCAATAAAAGCAGGCTCATTGGTCTGAATGTCAGCCCCCACTTCCTTCTTGCTGCCTCTTCTTTCCTCTCTTGTAAGGTTGAAAAAGCTTCGTTTTCTTTCTTAGGAATCCCTATAGGATTTAATCCTAGGAGAATTGCTGGCTGGAATCCTATCATCGAGAAAATCAAAAGGAAATTAAACTCTTGGAAAGAAAAAACTCTTTCTTTGGCAGGAAGGGTCTTACTCATCAATTCAGTTCTATCAAGTTTTCCAACTTACTGGTTTTCGTTTTATAAAGCGCCAAAGTCGGTTCTTAAGAAAGTCGATTCGTTAAGGAGTAATTTCCTTTGGGGAGGAGTGGAGGAGAAGAATAAAATTCATTGGATTAGTTGGGACATTTGTTGCTCATCTAAGTCCAAAGGAGGTCTTGGCATCAGAAAAATGGAAGAATTTAATTATGCTTTGATAACCAAATGGAAGTGGAGGATCGTGGCTGATAAACCTGCTCTTTGGAAGGATTTTTTTAAGGCTAGATATGGAGCAATACAACATCACATTCTTTCAGACAACTTGGAAAATTCTTATTCTTCTTCCCAGTGGTGGAAAGACCTCATCAAAAGCGGGAAATTCCTATCTAACAAAATTTTTTATTTTGCAGATAAAGTCCTTTTTCACCTGGGAGACGGATCCAATACTCCTTTTTGGATGTAATTTGATTGAATTTGAATTGAGTTTGAATTTAAAATGAAAATATCTTAATTGCAAGATGAAACTTGTTGTGATACGTGTGAATTTTGGTTAGGATTGGATGATGTATGGATGTATGGACATGAAAAGGTAGTTAGGCAAAACAAGTGTGACCAAATTTTGTCTTAAAGTTCCAAAATATGACTTTTATTTGACTTTGTAGTCATGATGCATGTATAATGATTATGTCATGAGGTAATGAGTAGAATAATGTCATTATGAATATATGAGAATTGAATTTTTGTCTTTTGTGATTTTTCAATTTTCATTCAATTTATTATTTTGGTTTTTTGGATGATATGTGCATAATGATGGAATGCGTATGATGAATGATATGAATAAAGTGGATGATGCATATGATTAAAAAATGTAATTAGATTATTTTTTATTTTAAATGAAAAAAGGTTGACTTTTGTTTGAATTTGGTATTTAATGACTTTTTTTTTTTTTTGCAAAAATGGCACAACATATGCAAAACTATAAAAATTGCCTAAAGCTAAAGAAATGAAAAATTAGTGGGGAAAAATAATTAAATACAAAAAGGACCCCAATTTTCTCCTTTGAAGAAAAAATATGAGGTAAGGAAGTTTATGAGGGATCACCTTCACTGGGGATCACCTACTCCATCCGCTTTCACTGGCAGGGAGATCGACAATGAAATTAGATGATCAACTACTTTAATCCCTTGTATTGATAGGCTGATGGAAAATGACATTGGATGATCAACTACTCCAACTACTCACATTGTCAGGTTGGTCGACAATGACATTAGATGATCAACTATTCCAACCGCTTAAATTAGCAAGTTGATCAACAATGACATTGGATGATCAACTACTCCAACCGCTTACATTGGCAGGATGATCGATGATGACATTGGATGATCAACTACTCTAACCGCTTACACTGGCAGGTTCATTGACAATGACATTGGATGATCAACTACTCCAACCGTTTTTGCTAGCAGGGTGATTGACAATAACATTGGATGATCAACTACTCCAACTATTTATATTGGCAGGTTGATCGAAAATGACATTGGATGATCAACTACGCCAACCATTTACATTGGCACGCTTATCGACAATGACATTGGAAGATCAACTACTCCAACCGCTTACATTGGTAGACTTATCGACAATGACATTGGATAATCAACTACTCCAACCACTTACATTGGTCGGATGATCAAAAATAATATTGGATGGTCAACTACTCCTACCACTCACATTGGCAGGCTGATTGATAATGACATTAGATGTTAAACTACTCCAACCGTTTACAATGGTAGGTTGATCGACAATAACATTGATGAAAGATTCGTTAAGGATTAACTGGGAAATCTCTTAAAGGAAATTCCACCGACAAACCTATTGTCAAGGTTCATTGGGGAAGATTCATTGGGATCTCTTAAGACGAATGTCCACTGGGAAATATTCCATAAAGGACTCACTGATGAGAATAATTGCTGGGAATTAAACTGGACTTCTATGAGCTGTCATAGAATCTTGGCTTATGTTATGAATGTATGTTTTGTGTTGATGCATGATATGCTTTAGGTTACTTGGCATAGTACACCACATTTGTGGATATGATACGCATGAAATGTTATGATTGATCAATGCATGTAATGAGTTAATGGATGTGCACAAATGAAAATTGGACTCCTGATTAAGTATCAAGTGAGATTGGGCTTTTGATTGCATATGTTAGATTTTGCTGCTTATGTCACAAGGTTTTCCAGGTTTTTTATATATGTGTTATACTATATCATATTGTCGAATATGCCATATAAATGAGATGATATGCATGGTTTGATGAATGATGATGATTTGAATGCCCTGTTTTTGTGGTGACTCAAAAAGTGCCCATGTGGTGGGTAATGGACGAAAGGATTCTTTTGCATCGAGGTTTCTTTTTGAGAGAGAGGTTATCTGATAAGATATTGTGCTAGCATGATCTCTCGACACTTATCTTGAACTCGATTGTTGCCAATGCATTATAGAATTTTCCTGAGCTCCTAGAAATATGGAGATAACTTCTGGACAAATTAAATACAATAACCATATATGAAGATAATATTGCATGCATCGCTCAATTGAAAGATGGCTACATTAAAAGAGACCGAATAAAACATATTTCTCCAAAGTTCCTCTTCACTCATGATCTTCATAAAAGTGGTGATATAATCATCTAACAAATTCTTTCAACTGATAATCTTTTACACCTTTTCTTATAGTCACTTCCAAATAGAAGTTTTAACCAACTAGTTCGGAAGATTGGTCTTCATCATAAAAAAAATGATCGTTCAGTAGAGGGGGAGAAATGAATTTATCTTAAAAGGGTATTGTACTCTTTTTGTTTCACTGGATTTTTTCACAATTGGTTTTTCCTAGTAAGTTTTTAATGAGACATATCCTAAATGAACATCCGATGGGAATGTTATGAATAATAAATGTTAAATATGATTGTCTCTCAAATATATTTTTCCTTATTTGAAATAATTTGTATTGTTTAGTAACAAGGAAATTCCCTAACATAGAAATATCTTATAAATAAGAATAATATTGTTTTAGAAATGTATACTGATAATGACAATAATACAACTAAATAAACATAAGCTTACTCAAGGAAGGAAGATAAAACATGTTAGAGAGAGAGTTCAGCCTCTCTCTAACTTTTTTTCTTCTTGCTTCTTCCACAAGGTGCACTTAATGGAGTGGTCGAAAGTTAACAAAAAGGGTTTTAGGAAGTTTCCTGTTCAAAGGTGGGACACGTTTCCTTTATGTAGTAAACTGAATGCGGTTATTGATGAAGGGGTTCATTCTATTTACTTCTCGGAGATCACTGATAGAGTTAAAGCTGAAGAGATTTTCAATCTGTTTAGGGAGTATGGTAGGGTGAAGGAGGTGGTTATTCCTCTTGAATAAATTTGGAAAGTGTTTTGGTTTGGCAATGTTCATAGAAGTGGAGGATGTTGGCTTGTTAGTCGTGAAGCTGGATAACATTTTCATCGATAGTGTCAAGAAACATGAAAATGTCCCAAGGTTTTCCAAGTATGATAATGTGGGTTAGAATGGAATTGAGATGGTTAAAAGGTAGGTTCGTTTTCAGCAAAATGAGAGGAATAGAAGCAGAAAAAATGATTTCTCGGAAGCTAGAGTAGGGGTAGGTCTTTAGTGGAGGTGGTGAACTCACATTCTCCAGTGATTTTACCTAGAAAGGTTCCAACGCATCTGAGTTTTCATCCGGAGGTCGATAAGTTATCGAGTTTTAAGAAGGCTTTCGTGGGTGTGGGGTTAATCCCGGGTATGGCCTATAACATTCAAAATAGTTTTGAGATATAATGGTTTTTTTCGATTAAAGTGACTCATCTTGGTCCCAATTTCTGTTTATTATAGGAAAGAGAAGAAGGAGAGATCAGAGGTGTCGTTCGGGAAGCAGAATCGTGGTGGCGGCAATGGTTCTCGGATATTAGACCGTGGAGGGAGTCCAATGTGGATAAAGAAAGAGTCACATGGCTTAGGTGTTACGGGATTCCATGTCATGCGGGGAACTTTTCCTTTTTCGAACTCTTGGCCAAAACTGTGGGGTCGTATGTTTGCATAGACGAGAACACGTTGAAGGGAGAGTGTATGGATGTGGCTAGAATTATGGTACGGATGTTGTGTGTAGTGGTTTTGAACGAGATCCTCAACGTTCAGATTAATGGAGTTATATTTAGTATTTAAATGGTTGGAGATTTTCACGGTCCTTTAGAGTTGTCTTCTTCTAATTCTGCGATGAAGAAAACGATTGTTACTTCTTCATCAAAGTCGGAGAGTTCTTGGAGCAGAGATTTTAGGGATGAGGAAGCAGATGATGGGAATGACCTTCAGTGTTTGGATCCTAAAAGTTTAAGCGAGGTTCTAGTTCTTCTCTAACCAAACTTGTTGAAGAAAATTTGGTGGTGGAGGATAGTGGTGGGACGGATATCAAGAAATTGTTGGTTAACGTTAATCAAAGGGATAAAGTTGTTATTATTCCCAGGATTGTGGATTTTGATACAGCTATTTTGGCGGCGAAAGCAGCTTCGTTATCTAATAAGCAGTCTGCTAGTGATTTTGGAGGGGATGTAGCAGTCAGCCTTTGTAAGGAGCTAGAGGTAGGGACATACTCTACTTTGCATAAAGGGGTGAAGAGTACCAAATTGAGCAGGAAGAAAGTGAAGGAAAAAGTTGTAAAGTATAGAAAATTGGCATAATTTATTGGGCCATTTAGTAAGAGAAAGATTAAGCCTAAAAAAAGAGTATTGGGCCAGTTATCCAAAGAAGTTTCTGGGTGTTCTGAAGATCTAATCGAACAGTTTTCTCAACCTTCATACTTAGAATATCTTAAACGTAACCCTGGCTTGTCTTTTTTTGATATTGGGAAATCTAGATCGGTGGAATCTGAGAATTTTTCTGCATGAGCGATTCTCTGTTGTGATCCTACTTCTGACTCTGATGTGCGTCTATGCAACATTAAATTCTGGGAAAATTTGGATTCTAATGTAGGAGATAAGGTTTGGAATGCAGTGTCTAAATTGGGAGTGGTAGCCAACAACAATAAGAAGGAATATCCGAAGAAGATTGCAGAGATAGAAGCGAAGGATAAAGTTTTATTTTATAATAAAAAGGTGATTGACAATGGAGGATCATGATAGTAGGTTCTTTGAATATCAGAGGGGGGTAACTATTCCAAGCGAAAGAGGATTAGCTGCATCACTAAATCGGGTAAGGCGGATATCTTTTTCATTCAAGGATTGAAATTGATGGAAGTAGATGGAAAAATCATTGGTAGTTTGTGGAGAGTTCCGAAAGTGGGGTGGTCATTTAGTAAGTTAGCAGGGCTTTCTAGAGGTATCGTCACTATTTGGAGGGAAGACTCTATTCAACTAGTTTTCTCGTTCAAAGGGGAGGGGTATTTGGGAATTAAAATTTCCTAGAAGAATGAGTATTTTTACATGGTAAACTTTTATTCAGGGTGTAGTCTGAGTGCTAAGCTTAAGTTATGGTGCGACTTAGTGAAGTGTAAGAGGAAGTTGGATGATGGTAAGTGGATTTTGGGAGGAGATTTCAACGCCATTTCAGATAGGTCGGAAAGAAAAGGGATTTCTATTGCTTCGAGAGATTCGAAGAGGAGGGAGTTTAAAGGATTTATCAAGGATAAGAACTTGGTCGATCTTCCAATTGCTGGTACCCGTTACACTATGTTTAGTGGAGATGAAAAAATAATGAGTAGGCTTGATAGGTTTTTGGTGGAGGCAGCTTTCATTGACAAATGGGGCTTGGCGGGTCAAACAATCGGTAAGAGGGACATTTCTGACCACTGCCTTATATGGATGAGGGTCAGTTCGAGCAATTGGGGGCCTAAACCTTTCAAAACAAATTATTGTTGGTTTGATAATCTAAAGTTTATTAAGTTTGTTGAAAAGGAGTGGAAGGAGTTCAGAATTGTTGGAAGGAGGGATTTTATGTTAAAAGAGAAGTTGAAATTGTTAAGAGGGGGCCTTAGATTTTGGAACAAGAATGTGTTTGGTTGGCATGATCTCAATGTTGAGGAAGGGGTGAATATTATTAATGAGGTTGATGAGCTTCTTATTTCTACTACTGACGATGAAGTGGATTCCATGGTTGCCAGAAGGTCAGAAGGGTGTAGAGAGGTGTGGAAGAATTAGGCTATCAAAGACAACATGTTGCTTTAAAAATCTCGGGTGAGATGGTGTAGGGAGGGGGATAACAATTTGAAGTTCTTCCATAATTCTATTAAAGGGAGAGATAGGAGAAGGTTTATTGGATCAGTGGTCACTGAAGGTGTAGTTGATTCAGTTAAGGGTGTTAAAGCTGTTGTGAGGTCTTTCTTTAAGGAGAAAATTTTCGAGCTTGAAGTGGAGGGACCTTCGCTAGATGGTGTTCATTTCAATTCTTTGTCTGATGGAGAGGTTGCTTTCTTGAAGTCACCTTTTTTAGAAGAGGAAATTAAAGATGTTGTTTAGAGTTGGGAATGAGCAAAGAGTCTGAGTCCGGACGGATTTAATTTTGTGTTCATCAAGAGATGTTGGCATTTTATGAAGGACGATATCGTCTCTTTTGTAAAGGATTTCCATTTCCATGATTTTCTTCCGATGGTTGTCTCTTCCTCCTTTTTTACTCATATTCCCAAGGTTTCTAATCATTTATGCCTAAGTGAGTATAGGCCTATTTCCTTGGGGGGGAGTTTGTATAAAATCATAGATTGAAAAGGGTGATTCGGGTTCTTGTTTCTCAATGCCAAACTGTTTTTGTGCCTGGGAGACAGCTTTTGGATGGTGTTTTAGTGGCTAATGAAGTCGTGGATAAATCTACAAGGGATAATTTGGAGTGTGTGAAGTTTAAAGTCGACTTTGGAAAAATGTATGACTGTGTTAATTGAAACTTTCTTCGGTTTACGATGCTTAGGATGGGATTTGGAACTCTTTGGATGAAGTGGATGGATGTTTTTATCTTCAACAGACACATTTCTATCTTATTCAATGGGAGCCCTACTAAGACTTTTAGAGTTTATAGAGATCTGCTTCAGGGAGATTTGTTGTCTCCTTTCCTGTTCGTTCTTGTGGCTGAAGGTCTGGCTGGTTTGGTTAAAAATGTGGTTGTTTTGGGAGAGTTTGAAGGATTCAGGTTCGATGAAGGCACCTTTGTGATTTGATTCAGTATGCAGATGATACATTGTTAGTGGGTGGAGGATTCAGGTTCGACAAAGTCCATTATGAGGGGATTTGAGCTAGCATCAGGGTTAGGCGTAAATTATCACAATAGCAGGATAATAGGAATAAATGTAAGTCAGAATTTTCTTGTGGCAGCTTCGAACTTCCTTGCTTGTAAGATTGATGTTCCTTTCTTTAATTTTCTGGGTATTCCTATTGGGAGCAATCCTAGGAGACTAAATTTGTGGAAACCATAACTTGATAAGATTAAGTCGAGGCAAGCGATGTGGAGAGGTCGTTTATTATCTTTGGCAGAAAGAGTAACGTTGATTAATGTTGTTTTATCTAGTTTGCCTGTTTTCTTATTCTCTTTTTATAAGGTGCCAGTGGCTATATGGAAAGAGATTGGTAAGGTTAGGTAGAGATTTTTGTGGGGAGATGCAGACGGAAAATCGAAAATCCATTGGCTAAACTGGGATATAGTTTGCAGAGACAAAGATTTGGGGGGGCTTGGTGTGAAAGGCATCAAGCAGTTTAATCTGGCTCTTTTAAACAATTGGAACTTGAGGATGTTGTATGCCTCTGATTCTTTATGGAAGAAAGTTCTTAAGGCCATGTATGGCTCTTTAGCTCACTTTGTATTGATGGATAATTCTTGGTTTTAGAAATCCTCCTCTTGGTGGTGGAAGGATGTGGTCTGTTGTGGTACTCGTTCGGTCTGTTTTAACTTTAATATTCTAGCTCCATTGATTTTAAGTTAGGTAACGAAAAATGCATTTCATTTTGGTCTACTCCATGGTTGTGTTCGAATTCTTTAGCGGATCTGTTTTTGGATTTGTTTGAAGCTAGTAGGAAGAAAGAGGCTATGGTTTTTGATATGGGAGTTTGGAGGGGGGTCTTGGGGTTGAGGAGACTTTGGTTTAAATGTGAAGAGGGCTGAGATTGATGCAGTTAGGTTTAACTGTTTGAAGGATTTACTGGTAGGGGAAGTCACTTTGATAGACATGGATGATTTGATCCTGTGGAAAGATGATGAGTCCTCCGGGTTTACTATGAATGGCCGTACCAAAAGATGATGCAGTGGACACAGTAGAATCTGTTGTCGTTAGTACAGGTTGAGGCATTTAAATTATTTGGAGGTTGAATGTGCCAACGAAAATCCTTCTGTTTGGTTGGAGGCTTTTAAGGAATAGGTTGGCATCTAAGGATTTTTTAGTTAGAAGAGGTGTTAGCATTTCTAATTTATTGTGTGTGTTGTGTTATGTCGAGGTTGAAGAGATGCAACATCTATTCTTTGGTTGTCATGTTCCTAATTTGGTTTAGAACAAGATTGGAGGTTGGTGTGGGGGTGCTGCTACTTTTGAGAGGAGTTTTTCAAATCACTTGCTGGAATGGAGTGGAAAAGGTGTAAACAACAGGGGTGGCAATTGTTTAAGAGGGAACGTTTGGTTAGTTGTTATGTGGGGTTTATAGAAGGATAGAAATGATATAATTTTTAAGAATGGTTTTTGTAATGTTAATGATTTATGTTGGTTCATTAAGTTTATTGTTTGGAAATGGGTTTGAAGGTGCGAGAAAGACACAAGAAAGGGGGGTTTGAATTGTGAATTTACTCTTCTAATATTTTTGTATTTTGTTAAAGAGACGCTCAAGAACTTTCAACGTTCGTTGAGAGATTCTGATCTCTTAACTATGGAGCATGAGAACCATATAGGTTCTGATCATAAGATACGATACTCAGAACTTGCAGTGCGGAAGCTTATCAGAGATAGGCTGCAAGGTTCTGACTTTGCTTAATATGAGGTTTTGATATTCAATGTAGAAACATAAATAGAGATACTAAGCAAGAGAGTAAACGACACACGATATATCCTGGTTCACCACGCGGGCTAATCCAGTCCACCCTCCTCAGGTGATTTCGCCTTGAACACAAGGACCTAATCCACTATAACCAAATCATGATTACAATTGCACGGGCAACGCCGGTGACTAACCATTTGCACAGTCGCACTGTGACTAACTACTTGCACAGCCGCACTATGACTAACAATCCAATGAACCGTTCAGGGATCCAACAGGATATAACGTTCATTGACCAAGCAGACCCACTGCTGGGATTTCACAGCTAGCCATTCATGGATTCATCACAATGAATATAACGCTACTGACCATATTTCAGGATTTTCCACAATGACCCTTAGCCATTGTCATCTCAAGTATCTGATCACCACGTGATCTACTCAAGGGCCTCAACTCACAGCTGGATCGTTCAGGGATCCATCAGGATATAACGTTCACTGGAGGAGTCTCAATTCCTTTAGTTGAATTGGCAAACTGGAGATTACAAATTGTGCTTCTTAATAAGCAAGTTTCTCCTAAGTTTAAGTACAAAGAACACACACATGTGTTCAAGCAAGATTTGAGCAACAACTCCTTGCTTTCCTAAGAAACTACAAAGATGTATTTGGATATTACAATTGTTGACAACTTGTAGATCTTCTTCTTCTTCGTCTTCTTGGTTGAGCAAGCTTTGAGCAGCAACTCCTTGCTTCAGATCTTCAATGTAGTCTAGACGAGAAGGTAGGTTGTTGACTTGACAGATCTTCAATGTTGTCTTCTTTATCAACAGCTTCTGTTCTTAATTATTGTTATTGTGTTGATTCGTCTTCTTGAGTTTCAACAACAATTGTCATTAGTGAAATAATGATAGCTTTTGAATATTCTGAGTGTTACAACGAGAACTCATCATTGTGGCTATCTTCATAATGACTTGGTCAATTTTGTAGATGAACATTCAGTTCGTGATTTTACAAGTGATCGACACATGAGAAGCAAAAATTCTTTCCATTAAATAGCCAGTAGGAATATAGCCGTTTGAGAATACTGTTGACTGTTTGGAAAAGAGACGTTGTGATATAATGAGTTGTACTGACACATCTCCTTTTTGTAGAGGGAGAAGTGACCGGACATCTTTTCTTGGGTAGTGTGTACATTTAACTCACAACGGTAATATCTAAACTTCAAAAATTCAGTGGCTTCTGATGTTAATCTGATGAAGCATGAGTAGAGTCTTCTTAGCAGAATATCTGATGCTTCAAGTCTTCAGTCAATCGAAGAAGTCCATTAGGAATCAGTCTTCAGAACTTCAGCACTTGGTCTTTAAGAACGTTATTCTTTTCTGCTTCAAGTCTTCCGAATCTTCAGAACCTGTCTTCATAGTCTTCAGAACTTGATATTTAAAACCTTGATCTTCAGAACCCATAAGTCTTCATATTCTTTCTACACTTGGTCTTCAACGCCTTCAGCCATCATAAATTCAAGTCATAGGAGTCTTCCACACTTTGGTTCTTTCAAAGTGTACTTCTTCAGAAGCTTCGCTATCTTCAGAATCTCAATCACTTTCAGAGAGCATCCACAAGAGCATTGCAACAGCAATCTTGGCATCCTTGGATCTGGCTGATCATGACTAGATAAAGAAGCGTTCTTGCTTCTCGCGACTTTAGTCACACAAAGTAACTTCGTATATGTATATATTCACTCATAGTACATCTAGCTGGTGCAAGTTGGTTCTGATGTCTTTAGTTCTTATGATCTGCACACAACACACGTTAGACCATAAAATGGTTCTTTCACAAATACTTATTGTTATCATCAAAACATAGATTGACTTGTAGAGACAATTCTTGCTCTCACAATCTCCCCCTTTCTGATGATGACAAAACCAATTATTTTGATTGAACAGTTTATACAAGGTAATCACCAAAGCAAATAAATTTAGAGTTTGGAACAACAGCTCCCCCTGAATGAGTTATCCTCAAAGCTTTTATCTGAGATCATCTACGATTTTATATAATCCAAAGATATACAGAGTAACAACTTGAGTTGTCAGAACAGGAATAGAAAAGAGTTACTTCTCTATCTTGTCTTTAGGAAAATGAGGAGTCTTTAGCATCTGAACTAGTTCATCAGAACTTCCATCTTCAGATCTTCAGAACTCAGTTTTCCTTGTTGTCTTATCAGAGCATATTATCTTCAGAAACATCTGAAGCATTTCTACTTTTCAGCAGATTCCATTAAGCATAAGATCAGAATAGTTCTTGACTGATAGTCATAGCCTTGCTATCTATCAAAGACAGACACTGTCTTTAAAGGAAACTCCCCCTGAGTTTCAGACTTATATGAAGATTTTTGATTTTATAATTTCGTCTTCTGGGTAGTCTCCCCCTAATTACCATAAGTCATATATTGGGATCTTCAGAATCGAGATTCAGAGTTGTAAGATTTTAATCACCAATGTGGAGCATGACTTTTCAGAGTTTGACATTTGACCATAGGTTCTTATCTTGTTAATGTCACAGCTCAGTGGTTCATCAAAGCTTGATTTTTTATCAGATACCAATTGAAGGTTAATATTTATGATCAATCAACACTTGATTATGAATCTGGTACTCATGATTTGATTCTGGTCTGATGTTGCTTGATGTGCTGAGTCTTATACCAGAGTATGTTGAGTCTGATACCAAGTGAAGAATTTCTTCTCATACCATTTGAGAGGTATTTCCTTAATGTGCTTAATTGATGCCAGTGAAGGTATTTGATAATAATTCACAGCTTTGCTCTAATTGTTGAGTCTGATACTAATCTTTGTGTGCTGAGTCTGATTACCAATTATTGATTTAGTCTGATACCAAATCGTTTTTACTTCAAATGGTTCCTGATAAACATCCGAACGGCTTCTTTCTTGGATCTTCAATCCAGATCTTCAGACAGCTCTTGCCTTCTGATTTGCACAGTTCCTCTGAGTAAACATCTTGAGAATGTGTACTTTGTCTTGACTGCTTTCAGGGTTTTCTTACTTCTTCTGATTCTTAGACAGCTTCTATTATATGATCAGAGTTCTTCTTCTTAGCATGTTCCTGTCTTTAGAATGCCTAGTGAACTTGTTTAGAGTTCCTTGGATAAAGTTAAACAACAAACATTAGTAGTAACGCGCATTTTTATACTTTGTTTGAGTTCTGCATTCTTTTAGATAGATTTCCTTATCTCAATCAAAATCATTATATTTCTCCCCCTTTTTGACATCATCAAAAAGTGTCAGGGCATATGAGCAATTAAGCATAATAAAAAAACAAGTATATTAATGATATTAAATGAAGGTAATGGAAGCTAATTGTGAAGGTCGTGAAACCGGTGTTCAGGCATTTTAAAAAGCACTTAGGTTCATTTTACTAATTTTCCTGTTATGGCTTAATTAATCTGAAGAACAATTATAAATAACCAATAAGGAGCTAAAATAAACTGCATCTAAACATAGAGGTTCATATATTAAATTAAAGTTTAAAAAATTGTATTAGATAAAGATTTAAACAAAACCATATAGATTATATAAGGATATAGATTGTGTTACGGACGGATTTCATCAAAACATACAGATCTAGACTAGACAAAATTGATTCCTATAGGTTAGATTGAAAGGAGCTTAGGGATGATGAAGAAGATGAGGAAAGACTTTCAGAGTTATCTGAGCTTGAGGGAAGTGTTGTTTCTTCTGTTTGAGCCATTGCAAGCTTCTTGTGTTTTACTATTTCTTCTGAGATCCATTCATGGAACTCGTTCCAGACATTTCTTACTTCCATAGGGTTTACACAAGAACTAGAAGCATTGATGAGGGTTTGAATCCTTGAGATTGCATTGTCTTTGAACAATGCAAGAACGCTATTCGTGGTTCTTAATCTCTTGGATGAGTGTTCTTCCTTAATAACCGCTTTTCTTCCTACCTTCCAATCTGAGAGTTCTTGAAGAACATCAGTGATATTTTTCATGTTAATCCAAACACTGATATCTTCGGCCTTATTTTTTCTCAGATAGTTTCTAAATTCTGCCTCATTGTAGGTAGCAAATTTTGGAAAACCTATAACCAGAACTCTGGGGGTTAGAGTTAGTTCTCTAAAACGTGAATTATATAAACTGGCGTCTTCCTTCAAAAGGTTCTTAAACTTAAGAATCTTCCCAGCGCTTTTAAGCAGCTTCCAAGATTCTCCTTCATTAATTAGAATGTCATCAACTAATCCTGATTCAACTAAAATGTCTGAGATAAGTCTTCCATAGGGAATGAGACCATATTCATGATCAGAACAAGTTCTAGAGCTTCTGATGGCATCCTTGAGATGCTTGAAGAGGATTGAGGGAATGTGTATTTTAATTCCTTTTAGTAGAAGGAATAGAACATATTTTTGAGTATCGTTCAGCTGTTCTGAGGAGAGATGATGGAAAACATTCTCTTGCAGAATTTTGAACCAGACTTGAAGTGAGTTTTTCAGGTTTGAGGAGGTTTGGTTTTCAGGTAAGGTTTCATCTTTGAGGATAAAGGACATCACCTTAGCTTCATTCTCTTCATTTAGTAAGTTTCTGGAGATTCTGAATCCGTCATTTTCATGCAGCAAGAGATCTGTGATAGTCTTTTCAGTGATGAAGATTTTTCTTCTGAAAACGAAAGAGACAATGAGATTTTTGGATGTGTTTGCATGAATCCAGAAATCTTTGATTAGATGATCATAAGTTGGTCATTCCAATCTTTTGAAGTAGTTTTTCCAACCTTGGATTTCCAAAGAGGGAGTAATGTCGCATCCATTTGATTTCAGATTGTTGAAGTTAACTATAGTTTCTGACAGAACCTTGAGATTGCTAACTGGGATTTGTGTGGTTGTGGGAATTGAGACGTGTGCCATTTTTTAGAGAGAGGGAGAGAGAGAGAGAGAGAGAGAATACAGAGTTATAAACTAGGAAATCTGATTGAGTGAAGGTTGTTTTGTTCTCGTCGGGTTTGATGCTTTTATAGAAGAAGCAGACTATTTTTGAGGAAGATGGAACCGCAACGGTTGATTTTCCTAGGAACACTAAATAACGTGGGAAATGATATATATTTAATTCCTTTAATCAACAATCATGACACAGTCTTAATGAATGGTAATGGAACTGTAACTTAATCATGACCTGTGGGAACTTATGGTCTCTAGACACTCCTAAGCCTTTTCATGTGAATTTTAAGCAAAGCTCATTATTAGATAATTAGTGCATTTTGATCATTTGGGATATTCATACAAATCATAAAAACGATTAAGATGTAATATAAGCTCAGTTAAATAGAAATAACTAAAATCCTATCTTAGACTAAGAACGTCATTGGTGAACAAAATTCAGGAAGGACTCTTTCAGTCATTCCATTTCTTATACAATGACCAACTACTCCTTGGAGATCAAGAATGTGAGAGATAACTCTACAGTAGGGAACTTGGTAGATTGTGTCTCCCTAGAAAGATTAATTTCTTCCTTTAAATGGTTGTACATAGACTGAGGTAAGTTTATTTTGATTCTAGATACTAAAAAGAAAATGAACAATCTTTCTTGGTTAGACAGCCAGCCTCCTCCTCTTTCTCTTGGTCTTAGATTAGTCACCATAAGCTTGTACCAATATTTAGCAAATGGAGTGAGGGTGCAAGGTTGAGTAGGATGCCCTTCTGTTTCAAAAATGATGTGCAAATGCCTATCGAAACTATGGTTGTTGATGTTTCTTTCCACAGTCACACCATCTTTGACACACCCAATGGCTTTAGCTATGATGGTGGGGTTGATCAAGATTGGACGACCAGCCACAACCGATAGAATAGCATTCTTGCCAAGATCATATTCTAGAGTTCATGCATTTTCCCAAAACTCAGTCACCAGTTTAGGGAAAATAGGTCCAACAAGCATGGAGAAATAATTTTCCCAGTTCTGAAATATAATTCCAGAGAGAACGCTTGTTTTGTTGAGATGAGGCAGAAGGTTTAAATTCACTGTGAATTCCTTCAAGAGTTCTAGATCGGATGTTTCTCCTCTGATGTTGTGGGACAACATTCTAAACGAAGTTGAATTGTTTGAGAGATGAGGTTCTACCTAGTTAGATGTTGAAGTGAAAAGGACTTTGGGATTTAATAGCTGTTTGAGCACGTGAGGTTCATCATTTCCAAGACTAGCTATAAATAGCTGTGATAGTCAGTGAAACGTCATGTGATGGATTTTAATCGCCGTATATCTATAGCAGTAGGTTGCTGACACTACGTGATTATGACTGTTTATTTAACTCTTGAAAATTGTCTAATCATAAATGCGTGAGAGTATTATTATAGTTTCAATAATCCTAATATGACTGATGTTCAAATTATTGCTATTATTTTAAATAATGAGAATGAATGAAGACAGACATACCTTGGAGGTTCTGAAATCCTTTTATAACTATTCTGAGTGCTTTCCATTCTGAGATATTATTAATTTTCAGATTTTGCTTGCTTCTGAGTGAGCTGCTATAGGTTCCCATGTTCTTCAGGATACGCTTGTGTTCTGATTTCTGAGGAAAATGAATATTTTCTTGGAATGTGATCCTGGTTGAATTACAGCTTTCTCTATTTTCTTGTTCAACCTTGTCCATCAACTCTCTAGGTTATAGTAACCGAGATTAGGACCTAACATGATCAGAGTGACCACTTCATTCGAACTTAGCCAATTACATGCAATCCTTTTGGTAAGGCGATGTAATGAATGTTCTGAAAGAAAATTGACACTCATATGCTTGGGAGCAGTACAGAGTGAACAATAAATTATATTTGATGACCCTATTCATAAGCAACAGATTACATCTGTTTTTAATTGCTTCTCACTTCTCACTTTCTTGATCCATAAAACCTGTTTGGTTCCGATACAGTTCTTAAGTTACGGATCCGAATCTTAAACGACAAACTATGAGAATTGGTTTAGTTCTCCTTTCATAGTCTGAATTCACTTTGCGTTTGTGAGAATTTCTTTTCTTCGAAAGATGGTTGAATACACAAGAATAGTGAGAGCCTTTGAGAGGTTATACAAAGAAGAATTTAACATATCAGCTTCTAACTTTATTCCTCAAGGTTGTTTCAGAACTTATTCAGAACCAAAACGTCATCACGCAACACATGTGTACATCACTAGACATGGTTTGCATGAAACTTCTTGTTCTCATAATGCTTATCAACTTATTTGAGGTTGGTCGCACATACTATGAGTTAACTGATTTCTTCAAAAGAACATCATTAACGTCATCTTTTAAGACATCAGTTAGGGAACCTAGATGTTTGGATTTCATAGCTCAAGTGGTTCTTGAGAATACTTGATCTGACGAAAATCAGATTATCGACATTTGATTCCACTAGGATAATCTCAAATTGTTAGAGATTGATTTCTGAATCAATTAAGGCTCAAGAGTACATTCAGAATCTTTTCTAGTAATTTGAATTTTTCAGATTCTGAAATTCAAAGTCTTAGAGCAGCAATCTTTCTTCTTTACATGAAGAGATTCATAATGAGTTTTAAACGAGAAAGTCAAGGGTGGACCTAATCCGTTTCTTGAAAACATCTCAAAAACTCATAAAGAATTAATCTTCAGCAAACAAGATTTCTTGCTTTCTGATGATTCATCTTTTAAGCATATACGTGGTTTTATCCACACGTATTTTCCAGAATGAGCATTCAACAAATACAGTTTCTTATCTGATGAATTTATCTTATCAGCTGATTTTTCACTTTTAATGAGACTTCATCTAGAATCAGTAAATTGCTCAAGAAGTAATCAGATTGATTACAATTTTGTACACAGTCAACTGCTGAACTGTTACAGAAATTGTAAGTGGATTTCAATCTCACCCAGAGTACTTCTACGCACCACATCTGGATCTTTTTCTGACACTGTTAAGTGTTTGATGTGAATCAATAACAGAACCGGAGCTCTGATACCAATTGAAGGTGCGAGAAAGATACAAGAAATGGGGGTTTGAATTATGAATTTACTCTTCTAATACTTTTCGTATTTTGTTAAAGAGACGCTCAAGAACTTTCAATGTTAGTTGAGAGATTCTGATCTCTTAACTATGGAGCATGAGAACCATATAGGTTCTGATCATAAGATACGATACTCAGAACTTGCGGTGCGGAAGCTTATCAGAGATAGGCTGCAAGGTTTTGACTTTGCTTAATATGAGGTTCTGATATTCAATCCAGAAACATAAATAGAGATACTAAGCAAGAGAGTAAACAACCCACGACATATCCTGGTTCACCACCCGGGCTAATCCAGTCCACCCTCCTCGGGTGATTTCGCCTTGAACACAAGGACTTAATCCACTACAACCAAATTAGAATTACAATTGCACGGGCAACGCCGATGACTAACCATTTGCACAGCCGCATTGTGACTAACAATCCAATGAACCATTCAGGGATCCAACAGGATATAACGTTCATTGACCGAGAAGACCCACTGCTGGGTTTCACAGCTAGCCGTTCAGGGATTCATCACAATGAATATAACGCTACTGACCATATTTCAGGATTTTCCACAATGACCTTCAGCCATTGTCATCTCAAGTATATAATCACCACGTGATCTACTCAATGGCCTTAACTCACAGCTGAACCGTTCAGGGATCCATCAGGATATAACGTTCATTGGAGGAGTCTCAATTCCTTTAGTTTAATTGGCAAACTGGAAATTACAAATTGTGCTTCTTAATAAGCAAGTTTCTCCTAAGTTTAAGTACAAAGAACACACATATATGTTCAAGCAAGATTTGAGCAACAGCTCCTTGCTTTCCTAAGAAACTACAAAGATGTATTTGGATATTACAATTGTTGATAACTTGTAGATCTTCTTCTTCTTCGTCTTCTTGGTTGAGCAAGCTTTGAGCAGCAACTCCTTGCTTCAGATCTTCAATGTAGTCCAGACGAGAAGGTAGGTTGTTGACTTGACAGATCTTCAATGTTGTCTTCTTCATCAACAGCTTCTGTTCTTAATTGTTGTTGTTGTGTTGATTCTTCTTCTTGAGTTTCAACAACAATTGTCATTAGTGAAATAATGATAGATTTTGAATATTCTGAGTGTTACAACGATAACTCATCGTTATGGCTATCTTCACAATGACTTGGTCAATTTTGTAGATGAACATTCAGTTCGTGATTCTACAAGTGATCGACACATGAGAAGCAAAAACTCTTTCCATTAAATAGCCAGTAGGAATATAGCCGTTTAAGAATACTGTTGACTGTTTGGAAAAGAGACGTTGTGATATAATGAGTTGTACTGACACATCTCCTTTTTGTAGAGGGAGAAGTCACCGGACATCTTTTCTTAGGTAGTGTGTACATTTAACTCACAACGGTAATATCTAAACTTCAAAACTTCAGTGGCTTCTGATGTTAATCTGATGAAGCATGAGTAGAGTCTTCTTAGCAGAATATCTGATGCTTCAAGTCTTCAGTCGATTGAAGAAGTCCATTAGGAATCAGTCTTCAGAACTTCAGCACTTGGTCTTTAAGAACGTTATTCTTTTCTACTTCAAGTCTTCCGAATCTTCAGAACCTGTCTTCATAGTCTTCAAAACTTGATATTTGAAACCTTGATCTTCAGAACCCATAAGTCTTCAGATTCTTTCTGCACTTGGTCTTCAGCGCCTTCAGCCATCAGAACTTCAAGTCATAGGAGTCTTCCGCACTTTGGTTCTTTCAGAGTGTACTTCTTCAGAAGCTTCACTATCTTCAGAATCTCAATCACTTTCAAAGAGCATCCACAAGAGCATTGCAACAGCAATCTTGGCATCCTTGGATCTGGCTGATCATGACTAGATAAAGAAGCGTTCTTGCTTCTCGCGACTTTAGTCACACAAAGTAACTTCGCATATGTATATATTCACTCATAGTACATCTAGCTGGTGCATGTTGGTTCTGATGTCTTCAGTTCTTATGATCTGCACACAACACACGTTAGACCATAAAATGGTTCTTTCACAAATACTTATTTTTATCATCAAAACATAGATTGACTTGTAGAGACAATTCTTGCTCTCACAGGGTTTACTTAGAGGATATTTCTTATTCCAACATTAGTTTTCAAGCTAATAGTATGAATCCTATTTAGGTATCTGGATTGGTGTAATGTTGGTTGGGAATTTCTCCTCCTTTCTTTTTTGTCGTAAGGGTTAGAATACCCCTTCTATTCTTATATATTAATTGCTTTTAGAAAAAAAAATAATGACAATAATACAATACACTATATTATTCTACTTTCTCTCTTCTATTATTTTGTTTAGTTTTATAGCAACAATAAATTAATATAAAACATAAATAAATACTATGCACTAAATAAATAATTAAAAATAAAAGGTAGAGTAGAAAAATAAAAATATTTCAATAAAGAAATTAGTAAAAGTAATGTGACTTTTACTTTAAAATAATAATGAGAATCATACTAAAAATAATATGAAAATATAATTGTTTTTATAACATAATTTTTTTTCAAAATTTTTCTTAATTAATAGTATTATTATATTCTATAATTAATTTTCTAACTCTTTCAATTTTTTATATTATTATATTTTATAATTAATACTAAATAAGGTTAATAAGAAGCATTAAAGAAAGAAATAATATATATATATATATATATATATATATATAGTTATAAAACAAAACAAAACAATATAGAGATCAAAGATAGGAAGAGAAGAGAGAAAGTGATCTAATATTATCTTCTTCAAATGTACATTTTATATTGCAATATGACTCTTATTTATAGGACCTAAGGGAGATTAAAAATCACAAATATTAATGGAGAATATGAAGATGAAAAGAAGGATAATAATGGACATCCATTATTATTTTGATTCATAACACTCCCCCTTGGATGTCCATTGAGGATATGCTTCGTTAAAACCTTACTAGAAAAAACCCAGTGGGAAAAAATCTAGTGAAGGAAAAAGAGTACAATATCCTTTCATTTCTCCCCCTCAGCTGAACAATCATTTCTTCGATGAAGACCAATCTTTTGTACTAGTTGATTAAAAATTCTACTTGGGAGTGACTTTGTGAAAAGGCCAGAAAGATTATCACATGAACATATTTGTTGGATGCTTATATCACCACTCTTTTGAAGATCATGATTAAAAAAGAACTTTGGAGAAATGTGTTTTGTCCGGTCTCCTTTAATGTAACCATCTTTCAATTGTGCGATGCATGAAGTATTATCTTCATATATGGTCGTTGTATTTAATGTCTCTGAAGATAAACCACAAGTATTTTGGATGTGTTGAATTAAGGATCTCAACCAAACGCATTCTCGACTTGCCTCATGTAATGCTAAAAGTTATGCATGATTAGATGATGTTGCTGCTATGGTTTGTTTGACTGATCTCCATGAAATAGCTGTACCCCCACATGTAAACAAATAACCTGTTTGTGATCTACCATTATGAGGATCTAACAAGTAACCCGCATCTGCATAACCTGTTAATTCAAATCTGGATACTTTGCTATAAAACAAACCCATGTCTATTGTACCTCTAAGGTAACGGAGTATATGTTTGACTCCGTTCCAATGTCTTCGTGTAGGTGAAGAACTATATCTTGCTAATAGATTGACAGCAAATGATATATCAGGACATGTATAATTAGTAAGGTACATTAGTGCTCCAATTGCACTGAGATGTGGTACTTCAGGACCAAGCAATTCTCCATCCTTTTCTCGAGGTCTGAAAGGATCTTTCTCCACATCTAATGATCTAACAACCATTGGAGTAGACAACGGGTGACATTTGTCCATATAGAAGCGTTTTAACACCTTTTCTATATAGCCTTCTTGATGTACAAATATTCCTTTGTCCAAATGTTCAATTTGCAAACCTAGACATAATTTTGTCTTTCCTAAGTCCTTCATCTCAAACTCTTTCTTTAAACAATTCATAGCTTTTGGAAGCTCTTCAGAAGTTCCAATAATATTTATGTCATCCACATAGACAGTTATTATTGCAAATTCCTTTCCTGATCTTTTTATAAAAATACAAGGACAAATGGAGTTATTTGTATATCCCTCTCTAAGCAAATATTCACTGAGACGATTATACCACATTCGTCCAGATTATTTCAACCCATAGAGAGACTTGTTCAATCTTATGGAGTATCTTTCTCGAGATTCGGAGTTGTGTTCATCTGGTATATTGAACCCTTCAGGGAGTTTCATGTAAATTTCACTATCAAGTGAGCCATACAGATAAGCTGTTACAACATCCATCATGTGCAAATTAAGCCCTTCATGTGCTACAAGGCTTATTAGATATCGAAAAGTGCTTACATCCATTACGGGTGAATATGTCTCATCAAAATCAATTCCAGATCTTTGCGAAAATCCTTGGGCGACAAGTCTAGCTTTGTATCTCACAATTTCATTTTTTTCATTTCGCTTTCGTACGAAAACCCATTTGTATCCAACTGGCTTCACACCTTTAGGTGTTCGAACTACCGGTCCAAAAACTTGTCTTTTGTAGAGTGAGTTTAATTCTGCTTCAATTGCATCTTTCCATTTTGGCCAGTCCTCACTTCGTCTACAAATTTTTATAGACGTTGGTTCCTGATCCTCTTTGCCATTTATCTCAGTTAGCGCTATATTGTATGCAAAAACATCTCAATGTCGACTTTGTTTCGATTCCATTGTATTCCGTTTTGGACATAATTTATCGAGATCTCTTTATTTTCATGAGTTTCAGGTACCTGATCAATCTCTTCTAGAGATGAAATGTTTATTATGTCTAAAGGTTCTTTTAGATTTTCTATATCCTCACTTGGGCCATCTTTATTCTTAGCTCCCTTTCTTGTTCGAGGATTTTTATCTTTGGAACCGATTGGTCTTCCACGCTTCAGGCGTGGTTGAGACTCATTGGATTTTCCAACAGGGATATCAATTTTTATTGGAGCATTTGCAGCTGGTATATATAATTCAGTCACACCTTTTGGATCATTGAATGCATTTGGTAATTGATTTGCTAAGTTTTGCAGTTGAATTATCTTTTGAACTTCTAGTTCACATTGTTTTGTTCGAGGATCAAGATGAGATAATGATAATTTATTCCAACTAATCTCTTTTTCCAGCTTCTTATTCTCTCCCCCTAATGCTGGAAAATGTGATTCATCAAAATGACAATCAGTAAAACGAGCAGTGAATAAATCACCTGTTGTTGGTTCAAGGTACTTTACAATAGATGGAGATTCATATCCAACATATATTCTCATTCTCCTTTGAGGACCCATCTTATTACGTTGTGGTAGCGAAATTGGAACATACACCGCACATCCAAAAATTCTTAGATGGGAAATATTAGGTTCTTTACCAAAGACTAATTGTAAAGGTGAAGATGTGTGGTAACTCGTTGGCCTTATGCGAATCAATGTTGCAGCATGCAAGATTGCATGTCCCCAAGCAGAAAGTGGGAGTTTGCATCTCATAATAAGTGGTCTTGCAATTAATTGTATTCGTTTAATAAATGATTCTGCAAGTCCATTTTGTGTATGAACATGTGCTACTGGGTGTTCGATGTCAATTCCAATAGACATACAATAATCATTAAATGCTTGAGATGAAAATTCTGCAGCATTATCAAGACGTATTTTCTTGATAGGATAATCGGGGAAATGAGCTCTTATTCGAATTAGTTGAGCTAGCAATCTCGCAAACGCCTGGTTGCGAGTTGATAACAAACATACATGTGACCATCTAGTTGATGCATCAATTAAAACCATAAAATATCTAAATGGTCCACATGATGGGTGTATTGGCCCACAAATATCACCATGTATACGCTCTAAACAACTGATGGATTCATTTCCAATTTTTGTTGGCGATGGCTGAATTATCAACTTCCCTTGCGAGTAAGAGCTGCATGAGAACTTATTTGATTGAATAATTTCCCTACTCATTAATTGATGACCACATGAATTTTCAATTATTTTTCACATCATTATATAACCGGGATGGCCCAACCGGTCATGCCAAATTAGAAATTTATCATTATTTGTAAACTTCTGGTTTACAGTTGTATGTGCTTCAGTTGTACTAATATAAGTATAGTACAAACCAGAGGATAAAGCCTGTAGCTTTTCCATTACACATTTTGTGTACGAATTGTGTTTTGTAATGCAAAGATATTCAATCCCCCCATCATCTCCTATTTCAATATGGTATCCATTTAGGCGGATATCTTTGAAACTTAATAAATTTCTATGAGACTTGGGGGAATATAATGCATTATCAATGTGCAATATTGTTCCTCCACGTAACAACATATTGGCTCTTCCAGAGCCTTCGATTATTTTCGAGGTGCCAGATATAGTACTGACATCAGTCTTTCGATTCACTAAATTATAGAAATATCTTTTATTCTTGAGAATTGTGTGGGTTATTGCACTATCAGCAAGGCACATATCTTCATTACTGGTGCTAGTGTCCATATTCATTCTAAGAGAAATAATAATTTTAAACAATAAGTTATAAGGGTGCTTTAAAAAACAAAAGTCATTTATACAATAAATTATATAAATAAACAAGTAGAAAACACACTTTATTATTATTAGAAAATAAAATTCAAAACATCCATTAACACTTATTAATAACTAAAAAGAAGATTTCCATATATTTTATTTCTTGACACTTCCATCTCCAATAAGGTGGTCAATTTTTCCATCTGGATCAACAAAGAAGTCACCAATATCTAAATGGGTAACATCCATATTACCGTAATCTGGATCATCATCTTCATTGGCAAAGTGAGTCTCAATCCTTACCTTTTTATTTTTTAGTGAATTTTGATAAAGATCAATAAGGTGTTTTGGAGTACGACAAGTGCGACTCTAATGACCTTTTCCTCCACAACGATAGCAAGTATTTTCATTAGTTTTGCTACTCTGACCCTCTTTTTCATTCTTTTCAACATTTTTCCACTTCTGGTGGAAATATGTGTTTTTATGATTACCATTGCGACCACGATCAAAACCAGGACCATGAGCATAATTGCGACCACGATCAAAACCAGTACCATGAGCATAATTACGACCACGACCACATGCGCATGCACGACCGCGACCACAGTTTTTCCCATAGTGATCGTGCCTTGCCACATTCACTTCTGGGAACGGAGCTGTACCAGTGGGACGAGCCTCGTGATTTTTCATCAATAGTTCATTATTTTGCTCAGCCACAAGAAGACAAGATATTAGGTTAGAATATTTATTAAATCCTTTTTCTCGATATTGCTGCTGCAGGAGCACATTGGATGCATGAAAAGTGGAAAATGTTTTTTCTAACATATCTTCATCAGTTACTTTTTCTCCACATAGTGTTAGCTTAGAAGTTATTCTAAACATTGCAGAATTATAATCACTTACACTTTTAAAATCCTGCAAACGTAAATGCATCCAATCATATCGAGCTTTTGGTAGGATAACAGTTTTTTGATGATCATATATATCTTTCAAATTTTTCCACAGGACATGTAGGTCAGTTACGATAAGATATTCATTTTTGAGATCCTCATGAAGGTGACGACGAAGGAATATCATGGCTTTTGCCTTTTGTTGATCAGATGAGTTATTTCCTTCTTTAATAGTGTCGTCGTGGTCTTCTGCGCGTAAATAAATTTTAGCGTCTAGAGCCCATGTCAAATAGTTATTTCCCGAAATATCAAGAGCCCCAAAATCCAATTTCGTAAGATTTGACATACTTAGTTCTGAGAGCTTTGTGATGATAACGTGTTATAAAACAAAACAAAACAATATAGAGATCAAAGATAGGAAGAGAAGAGAGAAAGTGATCTAATATTATCTTCTTCAAATGTACATTTTATATTGCAATATGACTCTTATTTATAGGACCTAAGGGAGATTAAAAATCACAAATATTAATGGAGAATATGAAGATGAAAAGAAGGATAATAATGGACATCCATTATTATTTTGATTCATAACATATATATATATATATATATATATATATATATATATATATATATATATATATATATATATATATATATATATATATATATATATATATATATATATATATAGGTCATGCTAACCAATGCTCCGGGGCACTAGTTAAGAATTTCAAATAAGAAAAATATTATTTGTTTAGTTCATTGAACATACACAAGATTCTTCAAAAAGTTAATTATTTATGTTTTCAGTGCATTGAATACACATATTTTTATAAAAAAATGTAATTATAGTCTCTTAAAAAATGCTCAACTTACCTATTTAATATCTTAACCAATGTCCGGAGTAGTACTCGTTAACATTTCTTTTATATATATATATGAGACTGTTATTTTTATGTGAGAATATGATAATGAATCTTAACCATTAGCTTTAAAATAAATGGGTGAGATTACGTGTTTTTTTAATTTTCTCTCTCCTCCATTATTAAAATAAATGAATTAAATTAAAATATTATACTTTTGACAATTAATATTCTCTCTCCTCTCATTTGATGGGTCAGATTCAATCTTATGTTCTTACATAAAAATAACATTATTATAAAATACATGTTTTATATATATATATATATATATATATATATATATATATATATATATATATATATATATATATATATATATATATATATATAACACATATTTTACGATAATTTTTACTACCTGTGTCCTATAGTATCAAAATAATTTATGTGTCAGTTTTTTTCTCTCTCCTCCATCATTTATTTTAATAATGAAGGAGAGAGAAAAACAAAAAACACATATAATCTCCACCATTTATTTTAAAATTTAATGATTTAGATTTATTCTTATGTTCTCACATAGAAATGACATTTTCATAGGATATGAACCCTATATATAAGAAATGTATCATATGAGAATGTGATTTTTATGTGAAAACATAAGAATGAATCTGAACCATTAGATTTTAAAATAAATGGTGGAGATTATGTGTCAGTTTTTTTCTCTCTCCTCCGTCATTTATTTTAATAATGGAGGAGAGAGAAAAACAAAAATCACATATAATCTCCACCATTTATTTTAAAATTTAATTATTCAGATTTATTCTTATGTTCTGACATAGAAATGACATTTTCATAGGATTTTAACCCTATATATATATATATATATATATATATATATATATATATATATATATATATATATATATATATATATATATATATATATATATATATATATATAATTTAAAACTACAATTATTTAGTTATTATAAATATATTTTTTTTTTATAAACAATTGTATTAATAGGAGAAAAAGGGGATCTCCAGCCCAATACAAAAGGATCAAGAGAGAAGAAAAGGTAGAGGGAACAACCTTACAAAATTACAAAAAGTCAAGTGGATTTTTCAGCCACTCATAGAGGCTACATTTAACACTGCCTATCTCCAACCATCTCCAAGAAGTCATAACAATCCGGAAAAAAATAGCTTCGATATCGAAAATTTCGTCACTAAAAAGGATATTATTTCTAGTGCTCCATATGCACCATAAAGAAATAGCCCAAATGAAACAAGACATTCCCTCCTTACAATATTTCTCTAACAAATGAAACTAGGCCAGCAAATGCAAAGAAGGAGAAGCTGCGCTGAAGGGGGGAGGCCGATCCAATTAAATATTATGTCCCACACCTTATTAATCTTACAGCAGGAAAAGAAAAGGTGGTGATCCTCCTCATCCTCCAAAAAGCATAAAACACCAACTTTAAGATGGGGAGACACAATCACACCTCAACGAGCAAGATTCGCACGCGTAGGCAATCTATTTAATAAAAGACGCCAAGCAAAAACACTAACCTTCGAAGGCAAATAAGTATTCCAAAGAATTCTGATAGCAGCCTTATTATCATCATTCAAAACCAGTCCTTCGGTCACTTTAGACGCAACACCATAAAAAGAGCTGACAGAGAATTCATTGTTAATTTCAGGCGTCCACAACCAGGTATCATAGACCTGCTGCCTCAGCTTCACAGGTTGAACTAAATCCCACAAGACATTTATCGAGAGATGGTCAACAAGGCGGTCAAGAGCAGCCAGCCTCTCAAAGTTCCAGAACCAGTTATCTTCGACCCAAAAACCCATATCAGAGATTGTGCAGTCCTTAAGCGGGTCAGCAGAAAAAGGTCCGAAAAAACATATTTAAAGGGGAAGTCTCCACACCTAGAGCTATGCCAGAACAATATAGAATCACCTCTACCTACAATAGGCCTGACCAAAGAAGAAAAGAAAGAACCATCGAGAAGGTTTTTCAATTTCATTAAGTCCTTCATCCACAAAGAAATCTTAGGCGTAAAACCATCAATATCCTCATCCAACACCCTGATTTGCAAACTACCATACCTAGCAACCATAGTTTTCCTCCAAATTTCATTCCCTTTATTAAGAAACTTCCAAAGCCACTTAACCAAAAGAGCCTTATTAAAAAGGCCAACATGCTTAATCCCAAGATCACCCTCTTCTTTAGGTTTACAAAGATGACTCTACTTAACCCAAGCTATACAATTCTTATCTTTGAAACCTCCCCAGAGAAACCTTCTTTGAATAGCTATAATTTCCTTCATAATTTTAGACGGAGCCCTGTAAAAAGATAAGTAATGGATCGGCAAGTTAACAAGAACCGAGTTGATAAGGGTAACTCTACCACCTATCGACAAGTTCCGCCCAATCCACGTATTAAGTCTGGCTTTTAGACAAGACAAAACAGGTTTCCAAAAAGAAAGTCTCCTATGATCCCCTCCTACTACTATTCCAAGGAACTTAAACGGGAGCGGCCCTGACTTACAAAACAAGAACCTTTCAGTCGCAAGAAGAAAGGAAGCATGAAGCCCAACACCAAAGAGGCAGCTTTTCCCGAAATTTATTTTTAGACCTGAAACCATTTCGAAACCACGAAGGATAGACTTAATCGCCCACAAGTTAGAATGCTTACCATCGCAAATCAGGATAGTGTCATCCACAAATTGAAGTAACTCTATAGTGTCAACATCATTCACACGAAAACCAGAAAAAAATTTAAGGGACACAACTCTCTTCACCAAGGAGACCAAGGATTCCACAACCATTGCGAAAAGGAACGGAGCTAAGGGACCCCCCTGTTTCAACCCTCTTGTGGCCTCAAAATCCTCTGTAGGGCTCCCATTGATTAAAATAGAAATGAAACTTGAACAAACAGCCCTCTTGATCCACCTAATCCAATTAGGGCCAAAGTTCATAGCTTCAAGAATGTTGATCAAAAATTCCCAATCCACGTAATCGTAGGCCTGCGCAAAATCTACTTTGAAGAGCAAACAATCTCTTTTCTCTCTTCTAGCCATATCAATAACTTCATTAGCAACAAGGACTCCATCAAGAAGATTCCTACCTGGGACGAAGGCCGTTTGCGACGAGGAGATCAATTTGTTAATAACCAAGGATAATCTCTTAGAGAGCACTTTAGAGATGATTTTGGATATACAACCGACAAGGCTTATTGGCCTAAAATTCACAAAATCAACTGGATTTTCGACCTTCGGAACCAAATCCAGGAAAGAGGATTTAAACACTTTTGGGAGAACTCCAGTCTTACAAAAATGTTGAATACAATTGGTTATATCATATCCCACAAAATCCCAACCTTCTTTAATGAATTTGAAAGAAAATCCATCAGGTCCAGGGGATTTATTACCATCGCAGTCAAAAACAGCAGACCTGGTTTCTTCTTGAGTGAAATTATCCTCCAGAGAGTTTCTGTCATCAGAACTCAGCTTACGCAAATCAGAAAGAACCATGTTAGGGCGAATAGAATCTGTTTTCCTGAACTTAGACTTGAAGAACTCTACAGCTGCCTTCTTAATAAGAACAGGGTCTTCAATACAAGCCTCATTCGAACCAATAGCCATGATAGAGTTCAATCTAGACCTCTTCTTCAGAAAAGCATGGAAAACCCGCGAATTAACATCTCCGTCCTTCACCCACTTAGACCTCGATTTCTGCAAAATCATGCTTTCTTTCATACGGATATTACTCCAAAACTGCTCCTGAATCTCCACTCTTTTCTTAAGCAAGGCATCCGAAACAATAAGATCTTTGGCATCCATCTCCTGTTCTATTTCATTAAGGCTCTATACACAATCTTCAATCTTGAGGTCCCTCCAACCAAACACATTGAGGTTCCACCACTTCAGACGAGCCTTAAGAATTTTGCATTTTTCGTTGAGAATGAAAGAGGGAGACCCTTGAACCACAGAAGAATTCCAGCAGTCCTCGGCAAATTTAAGGAAATCTTTATGATCTATCCAGCAGTTAAAGAACCTGAAAGGCTTAGGTCCCCAATTGACGGAATTAGATTTGAGCCAAATAGGACGATGATCTGAAATGTCGCGAGCTCCAATGTACTGAGCTTTGAAATCCCATTCAACAATAAGAGATTCACTAACAAGGAATCTATCAATCTTACTACAACTAGAACCACAAGAATTATACCAGGTATAACGATTCCCCACTGAAGGAAGATCAATCAGATCCAACTCTTTAATAAAGGAATTAAATTCAACACAATCTCTTATGGAGGGGGTCCCTCTACCCTTCCTCTCTGCCACCGATCTAGTAGCATTGAAATCTCCCCCTATTAACCTTCTACCAGCTGGGAACATATTTTTAAGCAATAAAAGGTTTGACCACAATTTCCTCTTCTCGATCGCTCCACAAGGGGAGTAGACATTCACCACATACACATTGATCCCATGCCAAGAAAGGTTTGTACAAAGAAAACCCATTCCGTGAAAGCTTGAGATGGGCAAGAATGAATCCCTATTCCACATAGTGAGAATGCCTCCAGAAAGACCCACTGCATCACTAGTCGACCAACCGAAATTATCATTACCCCACAAATTTCTAACAAAGGACTCTGACATATTCTTGACTTTCGATTCTTGAATCAAACAAATCTCTGCACCTTCCTTCATCAGGGTCTGGTTTATTCTTCTCCTTTTGAGAGGAATACAACACCCACGAACATTGTACAAAACAATAATCATAAAAACATTTTAGCTACATCCTTCTTACCAGCAAAAGCCTTTTTGTCTCTATCCTCCAAAACTTTAACGGCAACTTCAAACAAATCTTCATCTCCCGTGGCTTCAATACCCAGACTATTGATCGATTTCCAAACCTTCTGGGGAACTTCTGACAAGTTTTGTTTGCACTTCAGGTTACATCTGAGGATATTAGATTCGTCAATGGATAGGCAAAGGTCTGACATTTGACTTGAAGGGCCACCTGTAACACCCCAATTCCCATCGCGAATAAATAATACATAATTAAATCAGAGTAAGTAAAAATTTATTTTTCCGACAGAAACAAGGATGCCACAATTTAAGAAAGAAAACACAATCCCTGCTCATAAATTTTTGATACATAACACAAAATGGAATAACCTCAAAGGGAAGCCTTTTTCCATATAAAAGGAAAGATCAATAACTACCTTGTTTTACAAAATAAATCATTTTATAACATCAAAATATTCATACAAAGTTAATACAAAATATATCCAACAAATGTATACATATATAACAAAAGCGTTCCCCGACTCCCGTGTTACGTATCAGAGCAGACAGACCGACAAAAGGACGGAGAACTAATCTTCACAAAAGCCTCCAAGACTACTAATCTGCAATTGCCTCATAGAGCAACAAACCACAGCAGAAGGGTGAGAAACACAATTATAATATAATTGCATACAATTATATAATAACACAAAATACACATATGAAACATTCTCACCACAAGCATCACATACTAATACACATAGCAGATATCAATTACACCAACATAATCACCTATTCACACATAAGGCACACCAAAGTTATAACATATGGAAACACACCACCACATCACATAGCATATGTCTATGCATAAAACATATTATCCACAACCAATGTATTTATCACATATGCACATCAATTCACCAATTCAAACATAAATCTCAACATATACTCAATCAATTCATGATTTTCCACACATAATCAATCCATTCATGATTTATGCAAATGCAAAGAGACCGACACAACGACTCTATGCAAATGCGGTACCATTCCATCCATCATTCTCATCATTAGTTCACTCAGGAACTATTGGAATCATTGCTTGTTACTTAGTGTAACTCCCCGTCGGGCAAACAATGTTCCCTGTCGCTCACACCTCTTTGTATAAGGCACACGACCCGATCGCTCACACCTCTTTGTATAAGGCACACGACCCGATCACTCACACCTCTTTGTATAAGGCACACGATCGTCCATAATCATCGCTCACACCTCTTTGTATAAGGCACACGGTGTTATAGTGGATCCCCTCGGGAATCATTTCGTCGCTCACACCCACTAGGGCACACGACATCACAAGAATGCATATCATGATGCTTGGCATACAATGACTCATGACATTCAAATGCACACATATACACATCCATCATCATGCATATACAATCACACACAACACAATGCATTTTCTTGCCCTTAGGCCACAAACCATCATCACAACATTTCATCACATGCATTTACATCATATAACAGCACACAAGTCATACGATATATATATCAAAAGCATATTGCATGATAACACATCAAATACACACCATTAAAACGGTACAAGTCGACAAAATGACACATTTCTGAATTCCCGACATAATTAAATCGGTCAACAAATCTCAAAACTATTATAATAAGAAAGAACATCTCAATAGATTTCCAATGATACCAAGAATGTTCAAAACGGATAATCGGAACACAAGTTATTGAATTAAAAAGAAATGGAATCGCAAAAAGACAAAATTCTGCACTCTCACTGGCCATACGTGTATTGCCTTGTGCCATACGTGTACTGCCCAGCTCGCTCGCCCATCCGTATGCGTATTGCCCAAAGTGATACGCGTATGAGCAGAGACCAATTTCTCCCAAAAATCCCACTAAAAACTCCATACGCGTAATGCCTCACACGTTACGCGTATTGCCTTGCCAAATACGCGTACCATTACGCAAATCAGCAGATGGCTAAGAAAAATGGACTTCCATGCGCGTATTGCCCTCAATTTGCACCTGCCATACACGTATTGCCCAACCCAATACGCGTATGGCCATGCTTGATACGCGTAACGGCAGCGACAACCCAGAATTTTTCCTGCATAATTTTTCTGCTACGGGTTCAACCAAATTCACTCCCAAATCTCATCTAAACACCAGAAAATTACCAATTCAATGCACAACAACATCTATCTAGCATGTCTCAGCAATTAGGAACATTAAAACATGATTTCAGACACAATTTGAATCAATTCCCAACAATCTCAACATATTATAGTTTTGCTTCTATACTCAATTTCAACCCAACAACAAACAAATACATACATACATAATCATACACAAGTATAAGATAACTGAGTTTCGCACCCTTACCCGATTAATCGTGTTTTGGAATGTCGGTTGATTCGATTCCTAAACTTTCAAGTTTTTCCTCTTTTCTTTCCCTTCTCCTTCTTCCCTTTTCCTTCTTCTCTCTCTTTTCTCTCAATTTTCCCTCTTATGAAAAACAAACATAATATCTACCCAACCAAAAGACCAAAATACCCCTACACTCAAATATCTGGCAAACGCTCCCAAAACGCGATAAAACATAATAACGATGAAAAATAATATATTGCCAAATAAAAGTCAAGAATAAAATAATATAAAAATGAAAATAATTAAATCGACTCGATTAAATAAATCTAACCAAAAACTGGGGCGTTACAACTCTCCCCCACTTAGAGATTTTTGTCCTCGAAAATATAACCGATACGAACAACTCCGGATACGACTCTCGCATCCGACTAATCAACCAACATGCCAACCAAAGGCACACCACGAATAACACAAATCGACAAACCACCTTGCTAACAGCAACCACAACAACAACGACAACTACAACGACAAGATACAAAGCCCATACAATGCACTTGACGACCAACTCACAACTCAAAGAATACCCAAGTTACGAACACACACAAGAACATAAAGTTCCACGACCCAACATCGTTTCAACAACCTCTACATTACCAGCATCCAACATCCTTGTCACACAACACTATTAGAACAATGCTACGATTCACCAACCGAATATACAACCAAAACATCCATCTACATAGTAGCCCATGAACAATATTTAAACCTTTCACTTAACACTTCCATTCTTGAAATGTCCAATAGTCTCACTATTCCTACATGTTCCCAACGTTCGACCTATGAACTCTTACAAGTCCCACCCGCATATACAAAATGTGCCACATCACGCTTCCGCTACGCACTCTGATTACCCGTAACCATCAAACTACCAATCTCACGTCCAAAGTCTAACTCTTCCTCATATTCACCAAAAATCACTGTTCACTTTTAATATTCCCAACCTCACACTCTCCTGTGTTATCTCATACACCAAACACAATTCTCTGAACTGTTCAAATAATTTTAATTCTCTGACCATCAAAACAGACATGCATAACAACTTTCGACTCAACTCATCACGCACGACATTAACTTTTCCCGAGGATAATCCAAGCCAAATTCATAACTCGTCACGAATTCCAACCCTCCTCGTTGTCTTATACTCTATTCCTTCAGACCAAACAAGTACTCTAAACTCTTGTGATTACTAAACACTTCGAACCTAGAACCATAAAGATGATACCTCCAAATATTCCAACCCAGTACAACTGCAACCAATCCCAAATCCGGAATAGTATAGATCCTTTTATGAATCCTCAATTGTCGTAAAGCATAAGCCACGACTTTACCCTCTTGCGTTAACACACAGACTAAACTCATCAAAGACACATCACCATACCTCCCAAACGGTTTATTAGGATCACACAGAATCAAAACTGGAGCCATAGACAACTTCTACTTTAGTTCTCTGAAACTTTTCTTACAACGAACATCCAAAACAAACGACTTTCCTTTTGCAAGTCAACTGGAGTAACGAAAACGCCAACTTGGAAAAGCCTTCCATACCCTTCGGTAATGACCAACTAAGCCCAAAAATTTCTAATCTCCTTAACCAACTTCGGAGCCTCTCATTGTAGAACTGCATCTACTTCCGATGGATCCATACCCATACTCTCATCTGAAATAACATATCCAAGAAAACTAACCTTTTCAACCCAAATTCTCACTTGAATAACTTAGCATAAAACTTCGTCTCTTTTCAACACTTCTAATTCCATTCTCAAACACTCTACCTGTTCTTCCTCTGAGTTTATAACAGATCTGAATATCCTCAATCAAAGCCATTACGAACTTATCCAAATGAATATGGAAGATACGATTCCTCTACTCCACAAACATTACAGACGCATTACTAACACCAAATAACATCACTGTACGTTGTAATGCCCAATCAAATTCCAAAATATATAAATTCTTAAAGCTTTTGGAAAATTTTTCACTGGGTAACTGGTTACTCACATACAAGCTTAACCGAGTAGATAACAGCATATCCCGATGATAACAAACATAACCAGTCACATTAAATCGATCAAAGCCTCAACTCACACAATTCACCACTCTTATCAAACATTCCAAACAGTTGTAATTTCACTCAAACTCAACCAAACCATTCCAGTCCTCTATTCATGAAAGTGGACACTTATTCTCAATCGTTACCTTATTCAACTGTTAGTAGTCCATACACAATTTCTTCTCTTAACAATCCAAATTCCATAAATCCCAACATGTAGCAACAAACAACCAAAAAGAACTCTCAAATATTACATCCACATCTAGGGTTTTCTCAGGATTTCCATTAATGCCCTAAAACTTCAAAGACTCCAAACCTCACCAGAACTATAAGTTTTTCTTTCCATAGTTTCAATACCATTATACACATCATGCTTGTTATTCCGTTCAATCATCCATCCTTTTTGTTACTAACAATACTGGAGCTCTCTAAGACAACACCTTAATGTTCCATCCCAAAAACACATCTGAAAACCATGCACAACTGGCAGCCCTTAACTGTGGCCTTTCTGCCAATTTCCAAAACACTATCATCACAGACAAAACAAATATCTTAGTCCCATCTACTAAGAGTTTTCTACTTACTTAGCAGATATAAACCTCAACTATTCACCTTCGTCCAATTTGAGTTTACACTCTACTCTCAGAGAACAACCATTAACGATACCCAATCGTTCCCTCTCAACGACTTCCCAACTGAACCAATATACCAAAACCTTGAATCCGCCTCACCTTCAGATATAAGAATCTTCATCGACTCAACAAAACAATCTGTAACCATTTTCTTAATTCCAAAAAATTCCTTGCACACACTATCAAAGCCGGAAAGACACGTCTATTCCATCCAACATAATTCCGTCTACTATCAACAAGAGATTAAGGGTGATCAGTTCCTCAATTTATCAATAGACAGCCGACAATCATGATGGGGCATAAACCGTCTTTACCAAACTATAATAGCATTCCTTGCATTTTGTGCACAAAACTACCGAAGGCACAAATCCTTGGTTGACATAAACCTTACCTCCACATTCCCTCTGGAATCGGGAACAACACTGTCCAAACAACACTTACACTCTTGCAACCAACGACACACAACTGAAGCAACTTGGAGAAGCACCAGCTTCTCCCCCACTTATCTCATTCCCACACCTGAATACAAAGGATTAGAAAAACCAGAAAGTACTGACAGTGTTTCACACACATATCACATACTAAGGAACAAACAACATCGACAGTATTCAACTGTCACACCAACTGACTCAACAACTTGGCCGGACGGACCGACCTGCTCTGATACCACTATTGTAACACCCCAATTCCAATCACGAATAAATAATACATAATTAAATCAGAGTAAGTAAAAATTTATTTTTCCGACAGAAACAAGGATGCCACAATTTAAGAAAGAAAACACAATCCCTGCTCATAAATTTTTGATACATAACACAAAATGGAATAACCTCAAAGGGAAGCCTTTTTCCATATAAAAGGAAAGATCAATAACTACCTTGTTTTACAAAATAAATCGTTTTATAACATCAAAATATTCATACAAAGTTAATACAAAATATATCCAATAAATGTATACATATATAACAAAAGCGTTCCCCGACTCCCATGTTACGTATCAGAGCAGACAGACCGACAAAAGGACGGAGAACTAATCTTCTCAAAAGCCTCCAAGACTACTAATCTGCAATTGCCTCATAGAGCAACAAACCACAACAGAAGGGTGAGAAACACAATTATAATATAATTGCATACAATTATATAATAACACAAAATACACATATGAAACATTCTCACCACAAGCATCACATACTAATACACATAGCAGATATCAATTACACCAACATAATCACCTATTCACACATAAGGCACACCAAAGTTATAACATATGGAAACACCCCACCACATCACATAGCATATGTCTATGCATAAAACATATTATCCACAACCAATGCATTTATCACATATGCACATCAATTCAACAATTCAAACATAAATCTCAACATATACTCAATCAATTCATGATTTTCCACACATAATCAATCCATTCATGATTTATGCAAATGCAAAGAGACCGACACAACGACTCTATGCAAATGCGGTACCATTCCATCCATCATTCTCATCATTAGTTCACTCAGGAACTATTGGAATCATCGCTTGTTACTTAGTGTAACTCCCCGTCGGGCAAACGATATTCCCCGTCGCTCACACCTCTTTGTATAAGGCACACGACGTTTATGGATCGCTCACACCTCTTTTTATAAGGCACACGACCCGATCGCTCACACCTCTTTGTATAAGGCACACGATCATCCATAATCATCGCTCACACCTCTTTGTATAAGGCACACGATGTTATAGCGGATCCCCTTGGGAATCGTTTCGTCGCTCACACCCACTAGGGCACACGACATCACAAGAATGCATATCATGATGCTTGGCATACAATGACTCATGACATTCAAATGCATACATATACACATCCATCATCATGCATATACAATCACACACAACACAATGCATTTTCTTGCCCTTAGGCCACAAACCATCATCACAACATTTCATTACATGCATTTACATCATATAACAGCACACAAGTCATACGATATATATATCAAAAGCATATTGCATGATAACACATCAAATACACACCATTAAAACGGTACAAGTCGACAAAACGACACATTTCCGAATTCCCGACATAATTAAATCAGTCAACAAATCTCAAAACTATTATAATAAGAAAGAACATCTCAATAGCTTTCCAACGATACCAAGAATGTTCAAAACGGATAATCGAAACACAAGTTATGGAATTAAAAAGAAATGGAATCGCGAAAAGACAAAATTCTGCACTCTCACTGGCCATACGCGTATTGCCTTGTGCCATACGCGTACTGCCCAGCTCGCTCGCCCATCCATACGCATATTGCCCAAAGTGATACGCGTATGAGCAAAGACCAATTTCTCCCAAAAATCCCACTAAAAACTCCATACGCGTAATGCCTCACACGTTACGCGTATTGCCTTGCCAAATACGCGTACCATTACGCAAATCATCAGATGGCCGAGAAAAATGGACTTCCATATGCTTATTGCCCTCAATTTGCACCTGCCATACGCGTATTGCCCAACCCAATACGCGTATGGCCATGCCTGATACGCGTAACGGCAGCGACAACTCAGAATTTTTCCTGCATAATTTTTCTGCTACGGGTTCAACCAAATTCACTCCCAAATCTCATCTAAACACCATAAAATTACCAATTCAATGCACAACAACATCTATCTAGCATGTCTCAGCAATTGGGAACATTAAAACATGATTTCAGACACAATTTGAATCAATTCCCAACAATCTCAACATATTATAGTTTTGGTTCTATACTCAATTTCAACCCAACAACAAACAAATACATACATACATAATCATACACAAGTATAAGATAATCGAGTTTCGCACCCTTACCTGATTAATCGTGTTTTGGAATGTCGGTTGATTCGATTCCTAAACTTTCAAGTTTTTCCTCTTTTCTTTCCCTTCTCCTTCTTCCCTTTTCCTTCTTCTCTTTCTTTTCTCTCTATTTTCTCTCTATTTTCCCTCTTATGAAAAACAAACATAATATCTACCCAACCAAAAGACCAAAATACCCCTACACTCAAATATCTCGCAAACACTCCCAAAACGCGATAAAACATAATAACGATGAAAAATAATATATTGCCAAATAAAAGTCAAGAATAAAATAATATAAAAACAAAAATAATTAAATCGACTCGATTAAATAAATCTAACTAAAAACAGGGGCGTTACACCACCGACCTCCATGGAAGGGGGAAGAGGATGGTGCTTCAAGGAACGAGGCTTGGTAATATTCTTAGGGGACTTGGGAGGATTCACAACAGGAACCACAGAAGAGGAATGCAAGAGGGTTGAATAGAAAGAAGGGCTGAAAGGAATTTGGACTTTCTCGTAAAAATCTGTAATAGGCTTTTTCTTTTTACTTCCTTTGGATCCACCTAGCGGCCCAACCACAGCCCTACTAGGGATAACAATTGGATTAGAGAGAGGGCCAGAGTGAAAAGAAACATCGGAATCAAACCTCTTCCTACGAGGAAACTCATCTACTCCAATGGGACTAACCACGCGGGCCCCAGAGTTCTGAACTAGCTCATCCAAATCAAGAGGACTAACCAAACGACACGTAACATCAGCAATAAATGGAACCCTCGGGTCTGACCCAACCTTAGGACTAGCCTCTAAAACCTAAATTTTCTTGGGCAAAGTGTCAGCACACAAACAAGCTTTGTTTCCTGCATGAGCAGAAACAATCTCCAATGAATCATAAACAAAGGTATTAGCAGAGCCCGCAACTTCCCATGTCCACAGGGATAACCTCAAAAGGTTTAGTCACATCCGCCGCCCTTTTGTCTCCATTGACTAGAGTCATATCAACTTTATCTTCCTCATCAGAATACCATACGCTATCACCATCTGAGGAACCATAAAGCTTCGAATGGACGCCATCATCAAAAAAACTACTATCCTCCAAAAAATATTTAGAGGAGGGGATCATCTGCTCAGAGGAAATTCTAACAAGAAATTGGAGGCCATTGATCTCGACTGTTATTCTTTCATTTATGTCAAAGTCACCCTTCTGTTTAATAAGGAGTCTAGCAGCTACAAAATTCTTCCTATTTTCTATATCAAAGTCTCCTTTAACAAAGGTTCCATAATTTTTGGTCAAATGGCAAAAGGAGTTCCTATTCCACGCAAAGCACGGTAAGCCGACACACTTGACCCAAGAGAATCTAAACTCATCAGAAATCTCAGGGGACCAATGAGAAATTCTCTTGAATCTTTCATCACACCAACCCTTGGCCAGAGAAGTAAATGCATATATGTCCCTGTCACCCTTGGCTTCAAGGAGGCAAAGACTTGCACCAAGGGGGTAGCTTTGATATAAAAAAAACAGCTTTATATAACTCCCTCTGGATTAAGAAAGTATTCCCCGATTCAAACACCTCCCCCACAACAGCCTTTTCAAAAGCAGAAAATTCAGAAGGTTCCACATCAATTTTGATAGCAGGAAGAGGAAAGGAGCAAGGCGCGCCATCCCCAATGTCTGTCCTACCTTTCCTCACTATGTTAGCAAAAGAATCGAGGTGAACTCTGTTAGCTCCAATTCCTTTAAACTGGAAACCTTTCTTCATCTCAGCCACTTTAGGAACGCCTGATAAATTTGGAGGCTCGTGAAGAAACCTTGGGACATTCGCGTGTAACTTTCTCCCACCAAAGAAAATACTATCAAGTTTAGCAGCCAAGATACGAGCTTCGTGCACCTTTCTAAACCGAGCAAAACCATAGTGCCTTCCCCGTATATCTCGCTTAGCCGGGATGAAAACCTCCGAAATCAAACCATACACTTTGAAGACCTCAAAAAATCCTTCGCAACAATGTTATCTAGGAACTCCGAGATGAAGAAGGAAGTAACTACTTCTCCAGGAGCTGCACCCTTGCCTCCATTTTCCTTCCAGACAGAGAACCTGCTAAAGGAGGGTTTGATGTTCTTCTTACTATACGAAACGTAGTTCAACGCCATTGAAGGAAACTCGGAAAACTAAACCCAAAGGCACGAGTCAGAAAAAAACTTATGAGGTACCAAGGCCCCTAGCCCTAAGGCTAGGATTTTAAGCCAAATATACCTGAAAGTTTCAACAATTCAACCTAAGGTTTAAGAAGAATGGAAGGAAGAAGAGAGAGTTTGGAAGAAGGAGAAAGAAACTCTAGAGAAAAGGCAGAGTTTCTCACTCATTGTCTATTTTACATATACACATACTTAGCGGTGGTTACGGAGTATGATTAAGAGGAAGAAGACGGTTACCGTTTGAAGCAGATGGATTCACGTCCATTGTAACACTCCCTTTCTATACCCCCAAATAATCACATTTACATTTAGGCACATATTAAAAATTTCGTCAGAGTATAATTATAAACATAGTATAGAAAAGGTTTGTCACATTATACATGAAATTAAAACATTCAACACCTGCTCAACAATTGATATGCAACAGTGGGGTAACTTTGCAACAGAGAAACTTAGTCCTTACACCCACATCTCAATATTTAGAATCAGAGCGGAAAAATCTAAACATTGAATAACATCAAACATATATACATACATATATATATCATCAAGTATTATCCACCAACATAATTCATGTTTACATAAACATTCATCAACCAGATACATGTACAAATGTATCACAAAAGAATCATATACATCCTAGCTACCCGGTGCTACATATCAGAGCCAACCGACCAAAAGAATGAAGACACGCTTCACAAAAAGACCATCAGCGTACCTACTCTGCAATGCCTCATAGAGCATCATGAAACAGCAGAAGGGTGAGAAATATTATCATAATAACAATACACATAATTATATATCTTAGCATAAAAATACACATATTCCACATTCTCACCACAATTCATCATAATTCACTCATATACATTACAATGTATATACATATACAAAACCAAGCATATTCATCATGCATACCTTCACAATTCTTATCATTCCACATAAACATACATATTCATGTTTATTCATCAATGCACAATTTCAAAGATGATAAATGCAAATCATAGAGACCGACTCACGACTCTATGCAAATGCAATACAGTACCGACTCAATCATCTCAAGTTCACTCAGGAACTTATTGGAACCATCGCTCGTTACCAATGTAACTCCCCGTCGGGCCTACGATGTTCACCCATTGCTCACACCCCATATGGGCACACAATGTTTATGGATCGCTCACACCCCACACGGGCACACGATCCGATCGCTCACACCCCACATGGGCACACGATCTGATTGCTCACACCCCACGTGGGCACACAATCATTTGTAATCATCGCTCACACCTCACATAGGCACACGACGTTACAACGGATTCTCATTAGAATCACACAACACAAGAATGCACATCATTATGCTTCACATGCAAAATGACTCAAGACATTCTTAAAATGCATACATATTCACAATATATTCATGCATTCTTCTCATACTATCACATACAATCTATATACATTCACATCAATGCACTATTGTATGATTCACATCCGAACACACATTCAAAACGGTAAAAGTCGCTAAATAGAAATATTCCCGACTTTCCGACATAATTAAATCGTCTAACAATTTCCAAATCATCATAATAGGAAAATACAGCTCAATAGCTTCACAACGATACCAAGAATGTAAAAATCGGATAAACGGAACAAAAGTTACGGACGAAAACGAAAACACATTTTTGAAAAATCACATTTTTACACTTGTCCTGACCATACACGTATGGCCCTTCTCATACGCGTACGGCCCGGATTCCTCGCCATTCCCATACGCGTATCACCAATGCCCATACGCGTATGGGCAGAACCCATTTCCTTCACAAATTTTACGTTTCAAAGCCCATACGCGTATGCCCAACACCATACGCGTATCACCAGATGGCCGGGAAAACATGCATCCCATACGCGTATTGGCCCTGAAATGCGTCATCCATACGCGTATTGCCCAAGTCAATACGTGTATGGCCTGCCCCAATACGCGTATGGCCAGGCGAAATGCAGAATTTTCCTGCAGAATTCTGTTCTGCGTTTTCCCCCAAACCACACCCTAATTCATCATCTAAACTCATAAAAATATCAATTTGATGTCCAACATGTATCATTTATGTATCAACCACAAGGGACACGAAAACCTTATTTCCAACACGATTAAATCGATTTCTACCATTTTCTACACAAATGGGTTTATACCAAAACTCATAAAAATCAACAACAACAACAATACAATCATACATAATGACATACATTGATAAGATAATAAGATTTCACACCCTTACCTGGATTAATCGATTCCTAGAAGTTGATTTGAAGATTTCCCAATCTTTCCCTCTTTTCCTTCTCTTTTCTCCTCTTCCTCTTTCTTTCTCTCCTTTTTCTCTCTATTTTCTTTTCTATCTCTTTCTCTCTTATTTCCTCTTCTTAACTCTTTTTTTTTCTTTTCTATTTCTTATTTTCTATTTAACTTAAATTAATTCATTTTCTCACACAATTCTATTTCCACTAAATTTCTAAATTATCATTAATTGAGAAATGTCTAAAATACCCTCCATTCTAATTTTCCCGAAAACTCTCGAAAACGGTAAAATAACATAACATGTCAACATAGCATATTAACACACCAATTTCATAGATAAAATAATTTATCACTCAATTTAAATAAAAGACTCAACAAAATGGGAAATAATCGAAATCGGGGCGTTACAACTCTCCCCCACTTTAGAAATTTTCGTCCTCGAAAATATTACCAGATTCAAACAACTCCGGATACGACTCTCGCATCCTACTCTCTAGTTCCCAAGTCATATTGCCTTCCGCAGCGCCTCCCCACGCTACTTTCACAAGCGCAATATCCTTGTCTCTTAGCTTCTTAACTTCACGGTCCAAAATCCTAATCGGTAAAGCTTCTACCGTAAGGTTATCTCTCACCTCAACCTCGTCCATAGGAATAACATGTGACGGATCCGGAACATACTTCCAAAGTTGCGAAACATGGAATACATCGTGCAAATTCGAAAGATTCGGAGGCAACGCCACACGGTAAGCCACAGCACCAACTCGCGCAGAAATCTGATACAGGCCAATAAAACGAGAAGTCAACTTCTTCGACTTCAAAGCACGACCCACACCCGTAACCGGCGTAACTCTCAAAAACACATGGTCGCCTTCTTGAAACTCAAGATCTTTTCTTCTCTTGTCATGATAGCTCTTTTGTCTACTTTGAGAAGCTTTCATCTTCTCACGAATAAACTTCACTTTCTCCGTCGTTTGTTGTACCATTTCCGGTCCAACTATCGTCCTCTCACCGGTTTCATGCCAACACAAAGGTGTTCGACATCTCCGACCATACAAATCCTCAAATGGTGCCATACTTATACTTGAATGAAAACTGTTATTGTACGTGAACTCAATCAACGCCAAATAACTATCCCAAACACCACCTTGCTCGAGCACACAAGCACGCAATAAATCCTCCAACGATTGAATTTTCCTCTCGGTTTGACCATCCGTTTGCGGATGATAAGCCGAACTCAATCTTAGCTTAGAACCCAAAGCCTTTTGTAAACTCTCCCAAAACCTCGATGTAAATCTAGGATCTCTATCCGATACAATACTCTTAGGAACTCCATGTAACTTCACAACCACAAGAACATAAATCTCGGCTAACTTCTCCAAAGGATAACTAATATCAATTGGAATGAAGTGGGCAGATTTAGTAAGCTTATCCACGATTACCCAAATAGCATTATGACCTCTTTGCGTATTTGGAAATCCCGTAACAAAATCCATCGATATACTCTCCCATTTCCATTCCGGAATGTCCAACGGTTGCATCAATCCACTAGGCTTTTGATGTTCTACCTTAGACTTTTGACAAGTTAAGCATGCATACACAAATTGAGCCATATCCCTCTTTAATCCGGACCACCAAAAGATTTTCTTCAAATCTTGATACATTTTATTCGCTCCCGGGTGAATACTTAAGTTACTTCGGTGTCCTTCTTCCAATATCATCTTTTTCAACTCCGCATCATCGGGAATACAAATACGACCACAGAATCTCAAAACTCCAAAATTATCAACCTTGAAATCCTCATTCTCATTCATCATCAAATCAACGAACTTCAAGTCCAACTTTTGCTTTTCACATACGGTTGCAAGAAAATCATTCGTAACATGTAGCATACCAAGTCTCACACTTCTCGGCGTCATTTCACAAACTAAACTCAAGTCTCTAAAATTCTCCAAAAGTTCCCATTCTCTCATCATCAATGCGGACATATGTAACGACTTCCGACTCAAAGCATCGGCCACCACGTTTGCCTTACTCGGATGGTAATTCAAACCAAAATCATAATCATTCAAAAGCTCTAACCACCTTCTTTGTCTCATGTTCAATTCTTTTTGATCAAATAAATATTTCAAGCTCTTGTGATCACTAAAAACCTCAAATCTTGTACCATAAAGATAGTGCCTCCAAACCTTCAAAACAAACACCACGGCCGCTAACTCCAAGTCATGTGTAGGATAATTCTTTTCATGCACTCTCAATTATCTTGAAGCATAAGCCACAACTTTTCCATCTTGCATCAAAACACTACCTAACCCAACCGATGAAGCATCACAATACACAACAAATGGTTCCGTCGGATTTGGCAAAATCAAGATCGGAGCCGTTGTCAACCTCCTCTTTAGCTCATTGAAACTCTCTTCACAATGAATATCCCAAATAAAAGCCCTTCCTTTACAAGTCAATTGCGTTAACGGAAGTGCCAACTTCGAAAATCCCTCGATAAACCTCCGATAATAACCCGCCAAGCCTAAAAAGCTTCGAATCTCCGTAACCGATCTAGGAGCCTCCCATTGCATCACCGCATCAATCTTGGACGGATCAACACTAATACCACTACCGGAAATAACATGTCCAAGAAAACTTACTTCCGACAACCAAAATTCATATTTCGACAACTTAGCATATAATTGTTTCTCTTTCAAAATTTGTAACACAATTCTCAAATGCCTTTCATGCTCCTCTTGAGACTTAGAGTAAATCAAAATATCGTCGATGAACACAACCACAAAATGATCTAACTGTTCATGAAAAATACGATTCATGTATTCCATAAACACACCCGGCGCATTAGAAACCCCGAATGGCATCACGGAATATTCGTAATGACCATACCGTGTCCTAAAGGTCGTCTTTTGAATATCCTCTTCTTTCACGCGGATCTGGTGATATCCCGATCTCAAATCAATCTTGCTAAAAACATGTGCATCAACCAATTGGTCCATCAAATCATCGATCCTTGGAAGCGGATACTTGTTCTTAATTGTCACCTTGTTCAATTGTCGATAATCAATGCATAACCGCATACTCCCATCCTTCTTCTTTACCAACAATACCGGAGCACCCCAAGGAGAAACACTTGGTCTTACAAATCTCTTGTCTAACAAGTCATTCAATTGCTTCTTCAATTCTACCAACTCCGATGCCGACATACGATACGGTGCCATCGAAACCGGTCTAGTACCCAGAACTAGATCAATAGAAAACTCAACTTCTCTTTCCGGCGGTACATCCGTAATATCCTCCGAAAACACTTCTGGAAAATCACACACCACTGGGAACACATCGAGCTCAACTTTTCTCCCCACCGACAATGATGCAAACAAACCAAACAATTGAGCTTCATCCGCTAAAAGTTTCTTCAATTCTTTAGTGGATAGGAAACTCTCATCTTCATCATCTTCCAAAGAAGTAAACCTCACCAACTTGTGATAGCAATCTATATGAACTCGATTAAATTGCAACCAGTTCATATCCAAGATTACGTCCAATCCCTCCAACGGCAAACACACTAAATCCATAATGAAGTCTTTACCATACATGGTCAAAGGACAACTTACACATACCAAAGACGTAGTTACCGACCCTGAAGCAGGAGTCTCAATAACCATCTCACCACCCCAAGAAGTCATAAACAAATTCAAACGCTTAGCGCACTCATGAGAAATGAATGAATGAGTCGCTCCCGTATCAATAATAGCAACTAAAGGCGTACTATTAATAAAGCATGTACCTTTAATCAAACGGTCTGCACTAGTAGTGTTCGTCCCTGCTAATGCAAACACCTTTCCGCCCGCTTGAGCTTGTTTCAGCTTAGTACACTTAGCACTAATGTGACCCACTTCTCCACAATTATAGCACTTCACCACATTCCTTCTACAATCAGTAGTAGCATGCCCAAGGCCTCCACAGTTAGAACATTTCACCACAGTCTTCCCACACTCAAATGATTTATGACCCATTTCACCACACTTGTAACACTTAACGGAACCGGAACCTCCTCCTCCAGATCTCTTATCAAAGTTTCCCCTATGCTTGCCCTTATCAGCGGGTGTCACATAAGGTCCACTTCTAGCTTGTTGCTTTCCCTTCCTCTCATTCAAACTTTTGTAATGTGTAGAACGAGCCTTGCTATCTTCCTCGAAGATTCTACAACATTCCGTCAAGTCCGTAAACCTTCTTATCCTTTGATATCCCACAGCTTGCTTAATTTCGGGACGCAAACCATTCTCATACTTAATACACTTTGAGAACTCAGCAGTAATTGCAGCATAGTGAGGATGGAATTGAACCAACTCCACAAACTTAGCAGTATAGTCCACCACGGACATACTACCTTGTTTCAGTTCAAGGAACTCCATCTCCTTCTTCCCTTTCACACTTTCAGGGTAATACTTCCTCAAGAACTCGGTACGAAATAAATTCCAAGTTATCTCTTCATCATCCACCTCAAGAATTTGACGCATACCGACCCATCAATCATCGGCTTCCTCCTTCAGCATGTGAGACCCAAGCCTCACCTTATTCTCCTCCACATAGCCCATGACTCTGAAGATCCTTTCAATCTCTTTCAACCAAAGCTGAGCACCATCGGGATCAAATCTTCCTTTGAAGACCGGTGGTTGATTCTTCCTGAACTCGTCATTAGCATTCACGTTATGTGCACCTTGCACCGCCCTAGCCATTTCTTCCAACGCAGCAGCCATCGCATTGTCGTTTCTACCAGCCATATTCTGATCATTCCCAAAAATGACAACAAGGTTAAACAACAGTCCAACCATCACAACAACAAGACAGACACAACTGACTCAACACTGGCTCTGATACCATTTAATGTAACACTCCCTTTCTATACCCCCAAATAATCACATTTACATTTAGGCACATATTAAAAATTTCGTCAGAGTATAATTATAAACATAGTATAGAAAAGGTTTGTCACATTATACATGAAATTAAAACATTCAACACCTGCTCAACAATTGATATGCAACAGTGGGGTAACTTTGCAACAGACGAACTTAGTCCTTACACCCACATCTCAATATTTAGAATCAAAGCGGAAAAATCTAAACATTGAATAACATCAAACATATATACATACATATATATATCATCAAGTATTATCCACCAACATAATTCATGTTTACATAAACATTCATCAACCAGATACATGTACAAATGTATCACAAAAGAATCATATACATCCTAGCTACCCGGTGCTACATATCAGAGCCGACCGACCAAAAGAATGAAGACACGCTTCACAAAAAGACCACCAGTGTACCTACTCTGCAATGCCTCATAGAGCATCATAAAACAGCAGAAGGGTGAGAAATATTATCATAATAACAATGCACATAATTATATATCTTAGCATAAAAATACACATATTCCACATTCTCACCACAATTCATCACAATTCACTCATATACATTACAATGTATATACATATACAAAACCAAGCATATTCATCATGCATACCTTCACAATTCTTATCATTCCACATAAACATACATATTCATGTTTATTCATCAATGCACAATTTCAAAGATGATAAATGCAAATCATAGAGACCGACTCACGACTCTATGCAAATGCAATGCAGTACTGACTCAATCATCTCAAGTTCACTCAGGAACTTATTGGAACCATCGCTCATTACCAATGTAACTCCCCGTCGGGCCTACGATGTTCACCCATTGCTCACACCCCACATGGGCACACAATGTTTATGGATCGCTCACACCCCACACGGGCACACGATCCGATCGCTCACACCCCACATGGGCACACGATCTGATTGCTCACACCCCACGTGGGCACACAATCATTTGTAATCATCGCTCACACCTCACATAGGCACACGACGTTACAACGGATTCTCATTAGAATCACACAACACAAGAATGCACATCATTATGCTTCACATGCAAAATGACTCAAGACATTCTTAAAATGCATACATATTCACAATATATTCATGCATTCTTCTCATACTATCACATACAATCTATATACATTCACATCAATGCACTATTGTATGATTCACATCCGAACACACAATCAAAACGGTAAAAGTCGCTAAATAGAAATATTCTCAACTTTCCGACATAATTAAATCGGCTAACAATTTCCAAATCATCATAATAGGAAAATACAGCTCAATAGCTTCACAACGATACCAAGAATGTAAAAATCGGATAAACGGAACAAAAGTTACGGACGAAAACGAAAACACATTTTTGAAAAATCACATTTTTACACTTGTCCTGACCATACACGTATGGCCCTTCTCATACGCGTACGGCCCGGATTCCTCGCCATTCCCATACGCGTATCACCAATGCCCATACGCGTATGGGCAGAACCCATTTCCTTCACAAATTTTACGTTTCAAAGCCCATACGCGTATGCCCAACACCATACGCGTATCACCAGATGGCCGGGAAAACATGCATCCCATACGCGTATTGGTCCTGAAATGCGTCATCCATATGCGTATTGCCCAAGTCAATACGCGTATGGCCTGCCCCAATACGCGTATGGCCAGGCGAAATGCAGAATTTTCCTGCAGAATTCTGTTCTGCGTTTTCCCCCAAACCACACCCTAATTCATCATCTAAACTCATAAAAATATCAATTTGATGTCCAACATGTATCATTTATGTATCAACCACAAGGGACACTAAAACCTTATTTCCAACACGATTAAATCGATTTCTACCATTTTCTACACAAATGGGTTTATACCAAAACTCATAAAAATCAACAGCAACAACAATACAATCATACATAATGACATACATTGATAAGATAATAAGATTTCACACCCTTACCTGGATTAATCGATTCCTAGAAGTTGATTTGAAGATTTCCCAATCTTTCCCTCTCTTTTCTCCTCTTCCTCTTTCTTTCTCTCCTTTTTCTCTCTATTTTCTTTTCTATCTCTTTCTCTCTTATTTCCTCTTCTTAACTCTTTTTTTTTTTCTATTTCTTATTTTCTATTTAACTTAAATTAATTCATTTTCTCACACAATTCTATTTCCACTAAATTTCTAAATTATCATTAATTGAGAAATGTCTAAAATACCCTCCATTCTAATTTTCCCGAAAACTCTCGAAAACGGTAAAATAACATAACATGTCAACATAGCATATTAACACACCAATTTCACAGATAAAATAATTTATCACTCAATTTAAATAAAAGACTCAACAAAATGGGAAATAATCGAAATCGGGGCGTTACAACTCTCCCCCACTTTAGAAATTTTCGTCCTCGAAAATATTACCTGATTCAAACAACTCCGGATACGACTCTCGCATCCTACTCTCTAGTTCCCAAGTCATATTGCCTTCCGCAGCGCCTCCCCACGCTACTTTCACAAGCGCAATATCCTTGTCTCTTAGCTTCTTAACTTCACGGTCCAAAATCCTAATCGGTAAAGCTTCTACCGTAAGGTTATCTCTCACCTCAACCTCGTCCATAGGAATAACATGTGACGGATCCGGAACATACTTCCGAAGTTGCGAAACATGGAATACATCGTGCAAATTCGAAAGATTCGGAGGCAACGCCACACGGTAAGCCACAGCACCAACTCGCGCAGAAATCTGATACGGACCAATAAAACGAGAAGTCAACTTCTTCGACTTCAAAGCACGACCCACACCCGTAACCGGCGTAACTCTCAAAAACACATGGTCGCCTTCTTGAAACTCAAGATCTTTTCTTCTCTTGTCATGATAGCTCTTTTGTCTACTTTGAGAAGCTTTCATCTTCTCACGAATAAACTTCACTTTCTCCGTCGTTTGTTGTACCATTTCCGGTCCAACTATCGTCCTCTCACCGGTTTCATGCCAACACAAAGGTGTTCGACATCTCCGACCATACAAAGCCTCAAATGGTGCCATACTTATACTTGAATGAAAACTGTTATTGTACGTGAACTCAATCAATGCCAAATAACTATCCCAAACACCACCTTGCTCGAGCACACAAGCACGCAATAAATCCTCCAACGATTGAATTTTCCTCTCGGTTTGACCATCCGTTTGCGGATGATAAGCCGAACTCAATCTTAGCTTAGAACCCAAAGCCTTTTGTAAACTCTCCCAAAACCTCGATGTAAATCTAGGATCTCTATCCGATACAATACTCTTAGGAACTCCATGTAACTTCACAACCACAAGAACATAAATCTCGGCTAACTTCTCCAAAGGATAACTAATATCAATTGGAATGAAGTGGGCAGATTTAGTAAGCCTATCCACGATTACCCAAATAGCATTATGACCTCTTTGCGTATTTGGAAATCCCGTAACAAAATCCATCGATATACTATCCCATTTCCATTCCGGAATGTCCAATGGTTGCATCAATCCACTAGGCTTTTGATGTTCTACCTTAGACTTTTGACAAGTTAAGCATGCATACACAAATTGAGCCACATCCCTCTTTAATCCGGACCACCAAAAGATTTTCTTCAAATCTTGATACATTTTATTCGCTCCCGGGTGAATACTTAAGTTACTTCGGTGTCCTTCTTCCAATATCATCTTTTTCAACTCCGCATCATCGGGAATACAAATACGACCACAGAATCTCAAAACTCCAAAATTATCAACCTTGAAATCCTCATTCTCATTCATCATCAAATCAACGAACTTCAAGTCCAACTTTTGATTTTCACATACGGTTGCAAGAAAATCATTCGTAACATGTAGCATACCAAGTCTCACACTTCTCGGCGTCATTTCACAAACTAAACTCAAGTCTCTAAAATTCTCCAAAAGTTCCCATTCTCTCATCATCAATGCGGACATATGTAACGACTTCCGACTCAAAGCATCGGCCACCACGTTTGCCTTACTCGGATGGTAATTCAAACCAAAATCATAATCATTCAAAAGCTCTAACCACCTTCTTTGTCTCATGTTCAATTCTTTTTTATCAAATAAATATTTCAAGCTCTTGTGATCACTAAAAACTTCAAATCTTGTACCATAAAGATAGTGCCTCCAAACCTTCAAAACAAACACCACGGCCGCTAACTCCAAGTCATGTGTAGGATAATTCTTTTCATGCACTCTCAATTATCTTGAAGCATAAGCCACAACTTTTCCATCTTGCATCAAAACACTACCTAACCCAACCGATGAAGCATCACAATACACAACAAATGGTTCCGTCGGATTTGGCAAAATCAAGATCGGAGCCGTTGTCAACCTCCTCTTTAGCTCATTGAAACTCTCTTCACAATGAATATCCCAAATAAAAGCCCTTCCTTTACAAGTCAATTGCGTTAACGGAAGCGCCAACTTCGAAAATCCCTCGATAAACCTCCGATAATAACCCGCCAAGCCTAAAAAGCTTCGAATCTCCGTAACCGATCTAGGAGCCCCCCATTGCATCACCGCATCAATCTTGGACGGATCAACACTAATACCACTACCGGAAATAACATGTCCAAGAAAACTTACTTCCGACAACCAAAATTCATATTTCGACAACTTAGCATATAATTGTTTCTCTTTCAAAATTTGTAACACAATTCTCAAATGCCTTTCATGCTCCTCTTGAGACTTAGAGTAAATCAAAATATCGTCGATGAACACAACCACAAAATGATCTAACTGTTCATGAAAAATACGATTCATGTATTCCATAAACACACCCGGCGCATTAGAAACCCCGAATGGCATCACGGAATATTCGTAATGACCATACCGTGTCCTAAAGGCCGTCTTTTGAATATCCTCTTCTTTCACGCGGATCTGGTGATATCCCGATCTCAAATCAATCTTGCTAAAAACACGTGCATCAACCAATTGGTCCATCAAATCATCGATCCTTGGAAGCGGATACTTGTTCTTAATTGTCACCTTGTTCAATTGTCGATAATCAATGCATAACCGCATACTCCCATCCTTCTTCTTTACCAACAATACCGGAGCACCCCAAGGAGAAACACTTGGTCTTACAAATCTCTTGTTTAACAAGTCATTCAATTGCTTCTTCAATTCTACCAACTCCGATGCCGACATACGATACGGTGCCATCGAAACCGGTCTAGTACCCAGAACTAGATCAATAGAAAACTCAACTTCTCTTTCCGGCGGTACATCCGTAATATCCTCCGAAAACACTTCTGGAAAATCACACACCACTGGGAACACATCGAGCTCAACTTTTCTCCCCACCGACAATGATGCAAACAAACCGAACAATTGAGCTTCATCCGCTAAAAGTTTCTTCAATTCTTTAGTGGATAGGAAACTCTCATCTTCATCATCTTCCAAAGAAGGAAACCTCACCAACTTGTGATAGCAATCTATATGAACTCGATTAAATTGCAACCAGTTCATATCCAAGATTACGTCCAATCCCTCCAACGGCAAACACACTAAATCCATAATGAAGTCTTTACCATACATGGTCAAAGGACAACTTACACATACCAAAGACGTAGTTACCGACCCTGAAGCAGGAGTCTCAATAACCATCTCACCACCCCAAGAAGTCATAAACAAATTCAAACGCTTAGCGCACTCATGAGAAATGAATGAATGAGTCGCTCCCGTATCAATAATAGCAACTAAAGGTGTACTATTAATAAAGCATGTACCTTTAATCAAACGGTCTGCACTAGTAGTGTTCGTCCCTGCTAATGCAAACACCTTTCCGCCCGCTTGAGCTTGTTTCGGCTTAGTACACTTAGCACTAATTGTCGCTCCCGAAAGATTCGCATCCAACGGTACAAACGCGAGAGTGGCGCCAAAGACACAGAGTCGCCAGCAAAGTGTATTTATCCCAAGAGAGGGAAAGGAAACACTGCGTAAACCTGGAAGAAGGGAAAGGTCATGGTCTCGCGACCAAGAGAACTGGTACGGGAGTCGGTTACGCGAAGGGAAGGTGTTAGCACCCAACACGTCCATCGTACTCGATGGGATCCACGCTTGTTGTCTGCATCAAAGGGTGTCGTCATCTAGAACTCCACTGCTACTGGACCGGCGAAGAAACGGGAACGGAAAGAACAGAGAAACGAAGGAGAAAAGAAAAAGAAGTGACTCGATAGGACAGTATCGTTGTCCTAGGCCTATGTACTCCCTCAGTGCAATGGGAAAGTCAGAGTCAACGTAGTTTGGACGGGAACTGTGGGGGAAGGTTGCTCGCCAAGATAATCGCTGTCTTGTGCCTACGTATCCTCAATCGGACGAGAGAGAGGAATCAGAGCTGACGTAGTTCGTGGGTACGACCACGGGTAGGTAAGTGTTTTTTACGTGAGCGACGAGCTCTTTCTCGAAAAAAAGAAGTTTGAAACCCAACAATCCCGGAGGATAAAAAGATTTGAATTGGTTTGGTGTTTTTTAGACAGAAGTGTTTTGAGTTAGTTCGTAACTTACATTGCACCAAAGTCTACCATGCGGGAACGAGTGAGTCGCATGATCGCCCCCGAATGAGACGTATGCTAAACACCCTAGAAGAAGAGAGGAGACCCCTCGTTCTTCATTTCCTACACTTAAGGCTCGAGCGCAATATACGTTATATTTTATTAAGTGTGTTCAAGAAGTTTGAGATGAGAAGAGAAGCGACACAAAAGGAAACTCTACAGGGAAACTAAGAGTCCTAATGTTATCATACATGGATGTCCTATGGTTAGTGAGGTTTAGGAGAGACGACTGCCTAACCTAATGCTAATCCTACTCCAAGCTTAATCGAAAATTAAGTTGGACTAGGTAGCTCTAAAGGGAGAGAATCCAAGACTTAAACAAGTCTTGCGACTCGAGGGATGAAAAGAAGTGATCATGTAAAGCAACCAAGTTAAAATTTCACAAAGTAAACCAAGTCCAGAAGTGACACAATCCTAAATATGTGCCTAAACATGATCTTCAAACAACATTCAAGTCACACAGACACTTTCACAATCAATTAGGAAGCAAAGAAGAAGTGAAGTGAAGTGAAGTGAAACATGATTCATACTTGTGAAACAAATGACTTAAAGTGAAAGGCAAACATCAAACATGCAAAGATGAGATTCAAATATCACAACCAGAAGTCAATTAACATGCTATCAATCCCCAAACAAGACCTAAAATTGTGGCACAAGTGCCTTCATGATCAAGCAAACCAAGCATGAAGCATACATTCACAAGTTGGACAAGTTAAAGTTCATGCTTCAAATAAATAACAAACATGCCTCAAAAATTATGTCATTCAGTATTCAAGCATCTCAAACATGTATAATTGACATATCAAATCCATAAGCAATGAATCAGAACCAAAGTCAATCAACAATTAGGTCAAAGCATCAATAGGATTTCATACATTCATGCTCAAAGCAACACATCAAAAGCCATCCAAAAAGGACCTAAAAATCATACCAAAAATCTCAAACATACTTCAACATGTTATGAACACAACCCAAAAAGAATCAGGATCAAATCATTTTCCAAATGAGAGAAATAAAAAATGCAACATGAAGTATGCAATATGAAGTGTAAATGAGACAAATTAATTTGGAAAATTAATATTTAATGCAAATTTAATGCAAAAATAATAAAATAAAATGTGAAAAATTAATTTTAATGATGATTATGCGTGATGAATTTTTTTGGAATTTTTTAGCACATGCAAGTATTTTTAACAATTAATTATGAAATGGTATGAAAATAGAAAATAAAAAGGAAATGAAATGAAGCCAGGGGTGCAAAAAGGAACCCAAACGAGTTCAAATGATCATGGGCTCAGAAACGAGGGGTGCAAATAGCAAAAAGGCCCAAGCGCTTTCAAACATTCAGAAACAACGAACGGCATAGATTGAGTCAAACAAAAAAAAGTCTCCAGATCCACAGGCTCATGCTCTCAGTCAAATAAAGCAAAGTCAACAATCCAATGGTCCACATTCAAATTCACTAATTAAATGAAATCAAATGGCCATGACTTAATCAGATCCACTAAACCCTAATTAACTTAATTAACAACACATAACCAAGATCCAACGCACGTGAATTAAACTGGAAAATTAATCACGATCCAACGCATGAGATTCAAACTGGAAAACCACAAACCCTAATTAAACCCTCACCGGCCGGAGAAGCGCCGGTCATCTTCTCCGGCCACTCTCCGGTCACCAAACTTCAAACCATAACCAAAAACAACAAACCATACATCAAAATGATCAGCAACTCACGTAGATCACAAATATATCACTCAAAATCATTTAGCATGCATATATTTCAAGAATCGAACGAAACAAGTTTGGATCTGAAAATTTCAGATCTAAATTTCAGCCATGATTCACGTTGAAAATCAAAACCAAACACATATATGAGCTCAGCACATCAAGATGAACATTAAACACACAACAAAAATCAATTCTAGATCTATGAATTTGAAGCTCACCTGAGATTTGCAGAAATGGGAATACGTCAAGAAACTCCAAGATAAGCTGCAGATCAACTCTCTCAACCGTCTAATTGCAAAATAAATGCAATTAGACCTTCAAACTAGCCTGAATCCTTGAATCCGAAAGTTGAAGCTCTGAACTCAACTTGATGAATTCCTTGCTTAAACCTCAAAACAGTGGTGGATTTCTCTTCCTTGTGCTTCACTGATCCTAAACCAACCAAGAAAAATGGAGGAACCTTGAAGGATTGGGAGAATCGAAGGAGAGAAACTTGAGAGTAAAACTTTGAAAAGTGATGAAAATGAATAGTAGCTGCTGAGAAATTCGTGTGAGTTAGCTTATATAGTGTGCCAATGCTACTGTTTAGGGTTTTAATCTTCAAGGACTTGAGAGCAATGAGTTTTGGGCTGTTTTGCAAATTTGCAAGTTTGTGCACATGAGGTATTCTACTCGTGCATTCTTCATGAAAAGTGCATGACTGCTTTCCTTTTGATGCCATGAGAACCTTTGGATTGATCTTGGGGCTGGAAAGTAACTGAATTGTGATTTCCAAATGAACTTGCAAAATTGCATAATGATGAATTATGGACATGTAACCCACGGGTTCATTCAATTCTTGGCTCAAAATGATGCTAAATGAGGTACATTGGAGTGTGGTGAGGTGAACTGGACAATTAGAAGCCATATTGGTGAGTTAAAATGCAACTTGCAAATTATGTCAAAATGGTATGCATGGTAGAACACCAAATGCCCTCTAACTTCAAATGCCCATAACTCTTGATCCAAAAATGATATGATCATGATCCACCCCTCTTTGGAAAGAGGAGAAAGAGATCTACAACTTTGGTGTTGGGAAAAAATTCGTTTGAAGCATTTTTGATCATGAAAAGCTTGGTTAAAGTTGGTTGAAAATATGCCAAAAATAGTAACTTGAAATTACAAGTCACTTTCCCAATTTAGCAACTTTTTACCAAAGCTTGATTCTTGCAAATTGTGATCATGAAAGCCTTCCATAGACCAAATAAAGGTCTCTTGACTTGATTACCATGATGAGGACCTCTCAAAACCTTAGTTTGACTTTTCAGTTGACCAGTTTGACTGATTACTTCATCTGTAAGCTACTGAATCATCTGAGGTCTTCCATGGTGAATTTTTGGCTCAAAATCCATCCTTAGACTTGTTTTGACATATGGAGAACCTTGGTGAAAGGTTTGAATCAACTCCTTGAGCTTAGGACCCTTAACCATGAAACCCTAGTTTTGGTCATCAGTGTGAGGACACCAACCCTTGATATAACCACTTGGAGAATCCCTCATTGAAATACCCTTGGGCCACCATATAAGGATGTGAGAAGCTTATGGAGCTCATAAGAAGCTTTTGCCCTTGAGTTGAACCAAATACCTTGATCCCATGCTAAGAACCAAATGCTATGCACAATGCAAATGCAAGAAATGAAAAGAAACATAAGCCAGTTATCTAAAAACAACAAGGCAAATTTTGAGGTGTTACAGCTGCCCCTATTTAATCAACTTGATCCTGAAGGTATGATAGTGACGGCTATCATGCGTTCCAAGGGTTCACGGAGATTGAATACCAAAAGAAACCTAAAATTTGCAATCCTCAAAGGAGGGACGACTCCATTGGGGAACAAACAATAAATGTTGCACTGTCACAACACATACGAGTGTTGGCAACTAAAACTGTATTGAAAAGTCCTGAAATAAACATAAACGAAGGTTAGCTATACTGGGGATAAACACGGACGGGTACAAAAGATTTCAATGAGGACGGGTATTGAAAAAGGTACACGGACGGGTGTAAAAGGTTTCAATACGGACGGGTATTGAAAAAGGTACACGGACGGGTGTAAAAGGTTTCAATACGGACGGGTATTGAGAATGCACACGGACGGGTGTCGAACATTCAATACGGACGGGTATTGAAAAGGGTACACGGACGGGTGTAAAAGATTTCAATACGGACGGGTATTGAAAAAGGTACACGGACGGGTGTAAAAGATTTCAATACGGACGGGTATTGAAAAGGTTGTAAAGCAACTTTATCGGGAATTAATCTCGCTGGGGAATGGAAGGAAACACGGACGGGTGTCATCAGAAGGTCAATACGGACGGGTATTGAAATCAAATGTTCAAACACGGACGGGTGCTGAAAGAAACACGGACGAGTGTCTGTCGTTAAAGAAATCGGGGGGGAAAAAAACCGAAGGACCACCTGGACGAAGGGGTACAAATAAAATCAAGGATAAACAATCCTGGCAATACACTCTGCCGGGGAACTGTCAAATATTGCCTAACCCAACACCTGTGGAGTAAAGATATCTTCCTGAAATTCGGCTTTCCTGACGAAGGAAAACTCAAACCTGGCTTACGCTTCGGATGCATATGTTTGAATTTTGCCGTAATGCCCCACATGAAGTGGAAATGCTACGCATTTGGGAGGATGCTATGCAAAACAAATGCTTATGCAATGCAAAAGAGACGTCCCAGCAGAATAAATGCTGAAGACCAGAAGTAACTCCGCTAGGGACGGCAAACTAAATTGCCACCAAACCAAAGAAATCCTGTTGAGAAAAACTCCTCCTTGCTAGGGAAGATCATAATCACCAATTCTGCCGGAAATGGACGAATCTCCGAGAGAATACCTACTCTGTTGAGGAATATCAAGATCAACAACTCTGCTGGAGATGGACGAAGCTCCGAGAGGATACCCACTTAGCTAGGGAGGGATATGAATACTGAAGATGGAAATTCCACCGTTGGGGACGACCAACTATTTCAGAACTTGGCTTCGGTGCCTGCCAAAAACGATTGGCCTTAAGACCTGCTGGGGATACCACTCACCACCAGACTCTGATTGGGGAAATGAGCTTAATCTGCTGCTAGGGAAGTAACTTTACCCTCACCCTGCCGGGTACTAGATCAAACCATTGTCGACGGAACTATACTTTCTGACTAACCCAGGAAAGTAGACATCGGGACCCTGTGGGGATAATAATACCTTCGTCCACAAACTTCCTGTTGGAGGTATGGCAACATTCACCTCAAAGCAATCAACTTCTGAGTACTTGCTGGGGAATAACAATCCAAACACGACTCCGGCTGGGTATACAATCCTCTGTACTTTGCTGAGGAAGACGATCCTCAACGACTCCGCTTGGGGAGGGAAAGTAATTGTCAACATTCACCTGCTAGGGGATAACACAAGTTTCCTGACTAGCTGGGGAACAAATAACTGCCCCTGCTCCGTGGGGAGACATCACTTACTGGAGAAAGATGTGCCAAGTCACAACTCTGGCCTGGAAAAAAAACCTCTTATATCCTGCTAAGGAGGACGATCCTTAACGATTCCGCTTAGGGAATTATTCCTTTATACTCTGATGGGGAAGAGTAATAACCTGCTGAGGACGATCAGACTTCAAAGTTGAGGAGAGCTCTACTCTACTGGGGAAAGTACACCTGTCATCCTGCAAAACCAACAAAAGTCTACGTGCAAGAATGAATACATTGATTATCCACATGGTGACTGTCGCCTAAGCAATTGCCACTGTTTTTCCATCTTGTGTCATAAAGCTCAACGTTTTAGCATGTAAGGTTTTTATCAAAAATATCGGACATTTTCACAAACAAAATAGGTAAAACAGAAAACAAAAGCTCTTTAACTGAAATGCAAACTTTATTGAATGAATTGGCCTGTAAATAGGCATTTACATCTGGAAGCAATTCCTGGAAAGAGGTAATTGCGCAAAAAGCAAAAGAAAATACAAATGTCGGCAATGTGGGGAACAGACATCCACCATGACTCAACTCAGCTATAACCCATATGACTTGTTCATCCGCAGATACTTTGGCCTTCGAAGACGACTAACTGGACTGATCCCTTTCCTCCGAATTTTCCAAGTGCGAACAGTGATCACAGATCGAACGCGGATCGTAGTCTTTGCCTTAAAAATCCCTAACTTTTGCCTGGATCGCCCTTCTCGGGTTTTCAATCCACCGGGATACCCATTTTTGCCAAGGTTGTCTTTTCAGGTTTTCAACCTTGCGGGTTTATTCTTTTTCTTTTTATCCCTAATTTTTGCCCGAACCTTTTCTTTTTATGGTTCGCCGGGATGCCCCATTTTTGCCTGAACCTTCTTTTTATGCTCAGCGGGTCTCTTTTATGCAAAGTATTTTTTGACTACATCCGCGTTCACAGGGGACGTAAAATCTTTGCCATCCATAGTTGAGAGTAATAAGGCTCCACCAGAGAAAACCTGTCTTACTACATATGGCCCTTCGTAATTCGGAGTCCACTTGCCCCTGTGATCTGTTTGGGGAGGAGTGATCCTTTTCAGAACTAATTCACCAGCTTGAAAACACCGAGGACGCACCTTCTGATCAAAGGCTTTCTTCATCCTACTCTGATACAACCGGCCATGCGCAATGGCTTTCAATCTCTTCTCTTCAATGAGGTTCAGTTCATTCAGCCGGGAACGCACCCATTCAGCTTCATCCAGCTTCACATCTGTCAGAATTCTCAAAGAAGGAATCTCAACTTCTAATGGCAAGACTGCTTCCATGCCATACACCAGTGAGAAAGGAGTTGCCCCAGTCGAGGTGCGTACCGAAGTACGATACCCATGCAAAGCGTAAGGCAACATCCCATGCCAGTCTTTGTATGTCACTACCATCTTCTGCACAATCTTCTTTATGTTCTTATTAGCCGCTTCAACAGCCCCATTCATCTTCGGACGATAGGGAGAAGAATTGTGATGTTCGATTTTAAAGCTCTGGCATAGCTCCTTCATCATCTTGTTATTCAGATTTGAACCATTATCAGTAATGATTCTCTCCGGGACTCCATACCGGCAGATGATGTCCTTCTTAATGAACCGGGCTACCACTTGTTTGGTGACGTTGGCATACGATGCTGCTTCCACCCACTTCGTGAAATAATCGATAGCAACCAGGATAAAACGATGTCCATTTGAAGCAGTCGGCTCGATCTTCCCAATCATGTCAATACCCCACATAGCAAAAGGCCAAGGTGACGACAAAACATTTAGAGGAGTAGGCGGTACGTGCACCTTGTCAGCATAAATCTGGCATTTATGACATTTCCGGGCGTATTTAAAACAGTCAGACTCCATAGTCATCCAATAATACCCCGCTCTCAACAATTTTTTGGCCATAGCATGCCCATTAGCATGAGTACCGAAGGAACCTTCGTGAACCTCTTCCATTAACAAGCCTGCCTCGTGTTCATCAACACAACGTAGCAAGACCATGTCAAAGTTTCTCTTGTACAACACATCATCCTTGTTCAAAAAGAAGTTTCCTGATAACCTCCTCAATGTCTTTTTATCTTTGGAAGATGCCCCAGCTGGGTATTCCTGACTCTTCAAGAAGACTTTAATGTCATGATACCAAGGCTGGCCATCTGATACCCCTTCAACTGCAAATACAAAAGCAGGTCTATCCAAGCGCATGATTCTGATTGAGGGAGCTTTATTCCAAAGGTTCACTTTATACATTGATGACAACGTTGCCAACGCATCAGCCATCTGATTCTCTATCCGGGGAATGTGATGGAAGTCTACTCTGTCAAAGAAAGGTAACAATCTTCTGGCATAATTGTTATATGGAACGAGATTTACTTGACGAGTCTCCCATTCTCCTGTAATCTGATTCAACACCAACGCAGAATCACCATAAACATCGAGGTTCTTGATTCTCAAATCAATTGCTTCTTCTAACCCCATGATGCATGCTTCATACTCCGCCTCATTGTTGGTGCATATGAACGCTAATCGGGCAGTAAAGGGTATATGAGAACCCTGTGGAGTCGTAATGATTGCCCCGATTCCGTTGCCATATGAATTAACAGCCCCATCAAAAACCATTTTCCATTGAGATCCAATCTCAGGTCCTTCATCAGGCAAAGGCTCTTCGCAATCCTTCATCTTCAGATACATGATGTGCTCATCCGGAAACTCAAACTTCATTGGTTGATAATCCATAATTGGTTGTTCGGCAAGATACTCTGACAACACACTTCCCTTAATGGCCTTTTGGGAAACGTACTGAATATCATATTCTGTCAGAACCATTTGCCAACGGGCTATTCTACCAGAAAGTGCTTGCTTCTCAAACACATACTTGATTGGATCCATCTTCGAAATCAAAAGGGTTGTATGGTTTAACATATACTGCCTCAAACGCTTAGCGGCCCAAGCGAGTGCACAACATGTTTTCTCCAGCATCGAGTATCTTGACTCGCAATCAGTAAACTTCTTACTCAGGTAATAGATGGCGTGCTCTTTTTTACCTGACTCGTCTTGTTGACCGAGCACACAACCCATTGAATTCTCAAGAACCGTGAGATACATAATCAAGGGCCTTCCTGGTACTGGCGGCATAAGGACCGGAGGTTCCTGCAAGTATTCTTTAATCTTTTCAAATGCCTTTTGACAATTTTCATTCCACCTGACCGCTTGATCTTTTCTTAGCAACTTGAAGATTGGTTCACACGTGGCTGTGAGATGCGAGATGAACCTAGCAATGTAATTCAATCTCCCCAAGAAACCACGAACCTCTTTTTCTGTTTTCGGCACAGGCATTTCTTGTATGGCTTTTACCTTTGCAGGATCAACCTCAATACCTTTTTCACTAACAATAAACCCCAGCAATTTTCCTGATCTCACCCCGAAGGTGCATTTGTTTGGATTCAACCTCAGTCTGAATTTCCTTAACCTTTCAAATAACTTCTGAAGATTCACCAGATGTTCTTCTTCCGTCTGTGACTTCGCAATCATGTCATCAACATAGACTTCAATCTCTTTGTGAATCATATCATGAAAGAGAGTCACCATCGCCCGCTGGTAAGTTGCTCCTGCATTTTTCAATCCAAAGGGCATCACTTTGTAGCAGAAAGTTCCCCACGGTGTTATGAACGTTGTTTTCTCCATGTCCTCTGGGGCCATCTTGATTTGGTTATACCCAGAGAAGCCATCCATGAAGGAAAACACAGAATACTGAGCAGTATTGTCAACTAACACGTCAATGTGAGGGAGCGGGAAATCATCCTTTGGGCTAGCTCTATTCAAATCCCTGTAATCAACACACATCCTGACTTTCCCATCCTTCTTAGGTACGGGCACGATGTTAGCAACCCATGGAGGATAATTTGTTACGGCAAGAAATCCGGCGTCTAGCTGTTTCTGAACCTCTTCCTTGATTTTGACAGACATCTCCGGTTTAGTTCTTCTCAACTTTTGCTTGACCGGAGCACAACCTTCTTTGAGTGGTAGCCGGTGTACAACAATATCAGTATCCAGCCCGGGCATGTCTTGGTAAGACCAGGCGAAGATGTCCACATACTCACGGAGCATCTCAATCAATCTTTCCTTGACACTGTCTTCCAATGCAGCCCCTACTCTTACTTCCTTTCTAGCGTCCTCGGTTCCCAGATTCACAATCTCGATTTCCTCCTGATGAGGTTGGATGACTCTCTCCTCTTGCTTCAACAATCTGGCCAACTCTTCGGGCAGTTCACACTCTTCGTCAGCCTCTTCTTCAGCCTGATAAATTGGATTGTCAAAGTCATACCGAGCTATAGCTGAGTCATGATCGGTGTTACCTGGACAAAGAGACCTGCAATGATTTATGAGGTATGTTTTATTATGATGCAACAAAAGAAACACATTGCCATTTTGATGTGGGTTTTTTAATGCATAAAAAATAAAAACAGAAAGACAGAGATCAAAATATTTGAGTGTGAAAAGTCCTTTATTGATGATAAAGCAAAACATGCAGTAGTTAAAAGCCCAACAAACAGAATCACTACGTCTTGGGCAGAACGTAGGATCAAAATAGGAAAATAAAGCAATTACTCGAAGCCTGTCACTTGAATGACTTTCTCGGAAGACCAGTTGTGTAGACTTTCCCCTGGGACACAAGGACGGATCCAGCTATCCATGTCACAATCACTGTCTCCTTCTTCTTCAATAGCATTAACTCTGTCGAAGAAAACTCCAGCGCTAGTGAACCGGACAGGGCCATAGAATTTTGGGGGATCCTTATCTCTTCCGGATGGCTTATATCCCAATCCATAAGTATCCTTCTTTTTCTGGACTTCAACCACCTGGCCCCACCTCTGTGAGCTACCCGCTTTAACCACAGCTTTGGCGTCTTTTAACGAAGACATGGAACCCTCAGGTTGATTTGCCACTACGGGCTGCAATACAGCTTCAGACTGAACAACTTCTTCAGAAACTTTCACCTTCTCAAATCCCTGGCACAACGTCTCGTGGATTTCCCCATCTACTTCCACGTATTTGAAGGTTGACAGCTGACTGATCATTATGTCTTCTTCCCCACATACTGTCACTACGTGACCAGCAACCATATACTTCAGCTTTTGATGTAGAGTGGAAGTTACAGCACCTGCCCCATGGATCCAAGGACGACCCAATAAACAGCTGTACGTTGGCTGAATATCCATAATGTAAAACGTTGCATTAAAGATTTCCGGCCCAACCTTGATTGGAAGCACAATCTCGCCAAAAACAGATCTCTTCGAGCCATCAAACGCTCGCACCACCAAGTCGCTTGGTGTACAAATAAGTCCTCGAGTATCCAACTTCATTAACGCTTTCTTGGGAAATACATTCAACGACGAACCAGTATCAACCAAGACATGTGACATCAACGAGCCACGGCATTCGATCGAAATATGCAGGGCATTGTTATGATTCCTGCCAGCAGAAGTCAGGTCAAGATCTGTAAAACCCAGGCCGTTACCCGCATTCACGTGCGCTACAACCCCTTCCAGCTGGTTAACAGAAATCTCTTGAGGAACGTAGGCTGCATTCAAAACCTTCAAAAGAGCATTCCTGTGAGCCTCAGAACACAAGAGCAGAGACAGAATAGAGATCTTGGACGGGGTCTGATGTAACTGGTCCACGATCTTATAATCACTTTTTCGGATGAGCCTCATGAATTCCTCTACATTTTCCGAAAAAGCATCATCAACCGGTTTCACTGTAGATTCCACAATCACTGGGGTCTGAACAGAACCATCCATCACTTGTTTTCCTCTATCTTGCCTAGAGGTACTGGGTTGATCGTTAACCGGAGGGAGCACTCTACCACTTCTGGTTATAGCATCAGTCTCAACTTTAACCCCTGAACTAGAACCCACTGGTGAAGCATTCATTAGCTCTTGCTTTTGCCCATTGACAAACACCTCTGCACCATAATTCCACGGAATAGCCTTAGAACTCTCGTACGGAATGGGTCCAGCCCTCGTGATAATGACTGGAGGTGGCCTTGCTGGACCAGAAATAGTAATTGTTTTGAACGGAATAGTGATAGTGGCAACCTTTTCACTAACAACCTCCTCTAGCTGATTACCTCTGTCAAACTGTAAACAGCCCTCATCAATCAGATTCTGAATACCCCTCTTCAACGAATCACAACCATTAGCCTTTATCAAACAATCTGAGCAATTCTCACCACAGCCCGGATAGACATCACCTTTCAATAACCTGTTCTTAACCACCACCAATGGAGTCTTCAGTTCCTCCACATCCATGATCAAATTCAAAGTTTCACAGTCCTCAATTATAGCATTCACCCTTGGCCCATTGTGATTAGGCATCGGGTTTTGAATAACATTGGGTCCGTCATTCGAGAAATTGATGGCTTTAGAGTCCACAAGGTCCTGCACCTTGTGCTGAAACGCCCTGCACTTCTCCACCGTGTGCCCAGGAGCACCAGAATGAAAATCACAGTGTGCGTTAGCATCGTAGCCTCGTGGGAGTTCCCCTGTTGGTGGAGCCAGGGTACGAAGCTCAACTAGACGCAACTGTAGTAAATGTTGCAACAACTGTGCATATGACATTGGGGGTTGATCAAAATGCCTCTCTGCATTCCTCTGTCTGTTCTGATACTGACCCTGCTGCCTATTCTGATTAGCATTACCCCTTTGCTGCTGTGGCGGTGGTAACGTTGCTGGAATGGTTACTGATGCTACCTGTTGATTGTTAAACTGGCGCTGTTTCCCTTTTCCCCTGTGGGATGATACAGCGTTGGTCTCTCCTTTCTTCTTATAATTATCAAACGGCTTCTTTCCCTGTCCGGAAGACGATCCATCACCGCTAGAAACCTTCCCAGCCTTAATTCCGACCTCTATCTTCTGCCCAATAGCAATCACATCTGCAAACTTGCCTAGAGAACAAGGCAAAAGCTTCTCATAGTAGTGCTTCGGCAGTGTGTCCATGAACATATCTAGCATCTCTTTCTCTAGCATTGGTGGTTGCACCCTAGCCGCCAATTCACGCCACCTTTGCGCGTATTCTTTGAAACTCTCATCATTCTTCTGGGACATGCTCAACAACTGAGTTCTGTTGGGAGCCATGTCCGTGTTGTACTGATAATGCTTGATGAAAGCTGCAGCTAGCTCTCTCCAGGTACGAACATCTCTGCTTTCTAGCCCCATGTACCATTCCAAAGACGCGCCAGACAGGCTGTCTTGGAAGAAGTGCATCATTAACTTTTCATCCTTAGCGTGAGCAGCCATCTTCCGGGTATAGGCCTTCACATGAGTCCTTGGGCAGGTTGAACCATTTTACTTTTCTAGCGTAGGAATCTGAATCTTGTGTGGAATAACAACATCAGGGACCAACCCTAGGTCGTCCAAATCAATCCCCAAATCATCCTGTTTCACTACTCCTTTCAACTGAGCTTCGATTAAACGGATTCTTTCATCACTGACCACAGGAAGGGCAGCATCTAAACTCCTGACCGAGAACACATCGTCCTGTTGATCATCAAAATGATGGCCATGGATAGCCCGAACAGTACTTCCCTCTCCAACCACTGTAGGGATTTTGCCCTGTCCACCAGCACCAACTCCGCCCGGAGGGATATTACGGTTAATAAGACCACCGTGTAGGATACCATTTTCGTCGACCTGCGCCACTAACGGCTGAACCAGAGTTCTAAACTCGTTCTGACTTTGCACCACACCCTGCATCATTTCCATGAACTGGTCGATGCGAGCTTGCATAGCGGCCATATCTGCCTGAACTTTGTCCATCACTTTGTTTTGATTGAGCCGAGTAGAATAACGATGAGTTGGTTGATCAATCCTGACTGAAAGAAAGAGAGAGCATAAGAAAACTAGAGAAACCAAGATAACCTGCAATGCAAAAATGATTATGATTATGCAAATGCAAATGCAAACATGTTTGTATATTTGCAGGGTGATCCACCCCTTGATTCCAGTTTAAAGGTGAAATAGGATGAAACTGCTGCTCATATAAATCAGAGTGAATCACTGTCAGAAATTACAACCCAAGGTACCAAAAATAGCCTGAAACAAAATAAGCAGAGGTCCCAGCCAACAATTCTGGTGGTGACCCAAAATACAAAGAAAGAACAAAATACAAACTACTGAGTAAAGTTCCCTTCAAGGATCTTGCACCGTATGAGGGCCACTGCCTGAGCGAGAGATCTCCCACTTAGACCTCTTCACTCCTGCTTGTATTTTCAGCTCTTCCATGGTTGCTATGGCTTCTTTGAGCCGTTCCTCAACTGCGTGTCTTCGGAACGTCCCTGACAAGATCTCCTCGTCCTTCTTCCTGAGCTTCACCTTCAGACTCTCAATCTGCTCCAAATGCTTATCTTCTTTCTGCTTGTTGGCCGTGATTGCAGTATCTCGGTAAGCATTGAACCTGCGAATCTTCGCCCAAGCCTTGGCTAAGTCATCCTTCTTGGATTTGAGAGTCTTGCAAACGCCTTTTAGAGCTTGTCCTACCCTTTTCCTAGCTGCTATCTCTTCAACCAGCTCCTTTTCTTTCTCAGCGAGACGTTCTGTCTTCAGCTTGGCAATATGAACAGCCTCACCTCGCTCATGTTTCAACTGGTAGATTTCCTTTTGCAACTCACGGTTCTCCTCTCGAATCTTCTCCTTTTCAGCCCATAATTGATTGTACTTCTCCATCTCAATCATGGTTGGGGGTTCAATCAGCAAAGGGTAAGAAGGAGGTTCCCTGCAGAATGGCAAAAGTACACTTTCTACTCTGCTCTGAACCCAGTCTTCATACGCACGAAAAGCTTTGTTGTTACACTTTCCAAAAGAAGTCTTTCCTTTCTTATGGCGATCTCTCCAAGCGTTTGCAGCTTCTTTCAACACCTCCAGATTGGCTTCCTCTCCCAAAAATAAAGACTCTTGCACATCTTGGCCTTTTGGCGGCTCTTTTAAAGCATACCCAAATTGCCTAATAGCAAGAATGGGGTTGTAGTTAATTCCCCCTTCCTTCCTATTAAAGGTACATTTGGGTAACCTCCACAACTAACCAGGATCTCTCGGCCCAACAAATCACGATTAATCCAAACTAAGTTGTCGGCACTTAACCCCATTAATCTCTTTGCCCAATCTAAAGTTCCTTTAGTGTCTTCGAATGCCCCAGATTTGGGAAGACGATCAGCAAACCACTTATAGAAAATTGAAGCACAACAATAAAGAGGTCCGCCTCTCCTTTTCTCATTCTTATAGTGCATCGAATAATACAGATCCCCAAGCAAGGTAGGTACCGGATTCTTCGTGGTGAATATTCGGACAGCATGTGCATCTACAAAATCTTTCACATTAGGGAATAACGTCGTTCCATAAACACACATAGCCAGAATTGCATTGAACACTGACCAACACTTAGCCTTAGCACAAGTAGCAGCCTGTTCGATCAAAAACTTCGTGTGAAAACCTTGATAACCCCCTTTACTAGCAATATTTTTCTTCAACAGTGACTGATCCAAACGTAAAGTAGCAGCAACCCTTTCCAAATCAGGAAACTCCTTAGAAGGATAGAAGGGAGCTCCCTCTTTGACCGAAACATCCAAAATAAGAGCAAATTCTTCCAACGTTGGAGCCAAAAGATAATCAGCAAATAGAAAACAACGGAGTTGAGGGTCGTAGAACTGTGCCAGAGTGTGCAGGGCCCTGAACTCATAATTGGTAACATTCCGGGCGAAACTCAGAATCCTCCCATATTCTCCTCTGAACTCTGCCAATGCCTCAGGTTTTGCCATAGCCGAGATCTTGTGAACAGCGTCTAGATGAAGCTCCGGGAACTTGTACGGGATGATGTTCTTTCTTTTTTCAACGCTAATACTCATCATGGACAGTCTTCAGACAACCGGAATCAAAGTTAGGATGCAACCCTACAAATGAACAAACATGTCAGAATGCAAAAAGATGATGCAAAATGCAAGCATGGGATCAAGGTATCCAAAATGCTCAAACTGCTGCTGTTCTGCTGACTGAATAAGACCCAGAATACCAGAAACCCAAAAATCCAGAATAATAGCCCAATCAAACTGCCAGAATGCCAGGATAATAATAGTGCACTGGTGAGAAACCCAGAAACCAGGTAGGTTGAAGGTCTCGGTTACCTGCAAACCTGTAAACACCCCTCCCCTCTCACATGTGGGTACTAGGATGTTCAGTATCCCGGGCTCTCAGGTCTAGAAATGATGATACGTTCACCATTTCTGGTTTGGCATCATCATCAATCGAGGAGGCCTCAACTGATTCTCCAAAAACGAAAGATCCTCAGCTTCAGAGGTTTGAGAAGCAATGGCACATTCAGCCCGAAGGATACAATGCTATCGCCAATCAAAGAGGTCGTCCGCTGATTCACCTCAAAAGGGAAATCCTATAGCAAGTTCCCAGCATTGGGTCCTCGGATCGAGAATATGCAATGGGTTTGCCACAGAAAGTGGGCTGCCACTGTCACATCTCGGGAGGAGTGCCGCAACTGAGTCCTCGGGGATGGTCGCCAGAGTCGACAGCTTTCCAGGTTATATTCCATCATCTGCCCCAAATGGACAGGACATAATATTACCAAGAAAACCTCGTCTGGATGTGGAGTTTTCATGTATACTTCGTATGGCCAAATGCCAAACAAGTCACACTACTTTCCACGATAATCATAGGTGTATGCTCAAGCCTTGGTATTAGGCTTATCTCTCATGAATCCAGCCCACCCTACAAACAGAAAAACCAGCAGCAGAACAGCACAGTAATATCCAGTATGACAGTAATAATATGAAATGCAATCCAATAAAAGCTGTAAACATAGTAAAGCAGTAAAGTAAAAATACAGTAAATAGCAATACAGTAATATACAACAAAGCAAAGCACCATAGAAACACCCAACAAAAACGAACAGACAAGCGCTAGGATCGACTCGCTAAAGGGGAAGGACCAGCGTAGGTCAACCAGAATCCCCAGCAGAGTCGCCAGCTGTCGCTCCCGAAAGATTCGCATCCAACGGTACAAACGCGAGAGTGGCGCCAAAGACACAGAGTCGCCAGCAAAGTGTATTTATCCCAAGAGAGGGAAAGGAAACACTGCGTAAACCTGGAAGAAGGGAAAGGTCATGGTCTCGCGACCAAGAGAACGGGTACGGGAGTCGGTTACGCGAAGGGAAGGTGTTAGCACCCAACACGTCCATCGTACTCGATGGGATCCACGCTTGTTGTCTGCATCAAAGGGTGTCGTCATCTGGAACTCCACTGCTACTGGACCGGCGAAGAAACGGGAACGGAAAGAACGGAGAAACGAAGGAGAAAAGAAAAAGAAGTGACTCGATAGGACAGTATCGTTGTCCTAGGCCTACGTACTCCCTCGGTGCAATGGGAAAGTCAGAGTCAACGTAGTTCGGACGGGAACTGTGGGGGAAGGTTGCTCGCCAAGACAATCGCTGTCTTGTGCCTACGTATCCTCAATCGGACGAGAGAGAGGAATCAGAGCTGACGTAGTTCGTGGGTACGACCACGGGTAGGTAAGTGTTTTTTACGTGAGCGACGAGCTCTTTCTCGAAAAAAAGAAGTTTGAAACCCAACAATCCCGGAGGATAAAAAGATTTGAATTGGTTTGGTGTTTTTTAGACAGAAGTGTTTTGAGTTAGTTCGTAACTTACATTGCACCAAAGTCTACCATGCGGGAACGAGTGAGTCGCATGATCGCCCCCGAATGAGACGTATGCTAAACACCCTAGAAGAAGAGAGGAGACCCCTCGTTCTTCATTTCCTACACTTAAGGCTCGAGCGCAATATACGTTATATTTTATTAAGTGTGTTCAAGAAGTTTGAGATGAGAAGAGAAGCGACACAAAAGGAAACTCTACAGGGAAACTAAGAGTCCTAATGTTATCATACATGGATGTCCTATGGTTAGTGAGGTTTAGGAGAGACGACTGCCTAACCTAATGCTAATCCTACTCCAAGCTTAATCAAAAATTAAGTTGGACTAGGTAGCTCTAAAGGGAGAGAATACAAGACTTAAACAAGTCTTGCGACTCGAGGGATGAAAAGAAGTGATCATGTAAAGCAACCAAGTCAAAATTTCACAAAGTAAACCAAGTCCAGAAGTGACACAATCCTAAATATGTGCCTAAACATGATCTTCAAACAACATTCAAGTCACACAGACACTTTCACAATCAATTAGGAAGCAAAGAAGAAGTGAAGTGAAGTGAAGTGAAACATGATTCATACTTGTGAAACAAATGACTTAAAGTGAAAGGCAAACATCAAACATGCAAAGACGAGATTCAAATATCACAACCAGAAGTCAATTAACATGCTATCAATCCCCAAACAAGACCTAAAATTGTGGCACAAGTGCCTTCATGATCAAGCAAACCAAGCATGAAGCATACATTCACAAGTTGGACAAGTTAAAGTTCATGCTTCAAATAAATAACAAACATGCCTCAAAAATTATGTCATTCAGTATTCAAGCATCTCAAACATGTATAATTGACATATCAAATCCACAAGCAATGAATCAGAACCAAAGTCAATCAACAATTAGGTCAAAGTATCAATAGGATTTCATACATTCATGCTCAAAGCAACACATCAAAAGCCATCCAAAAAGGACCTAAAAATCATACCAAAAATCTCAAACATACTTCAACATGTTATAAACACAACCCAAAAAGAATCAGGATCAAATCATTTTCCAAATGAGAGAAATAAAAAATGCAACATGAAGTATGCAATATGAAGTGTAAATGAGACAAATTAATTTGGAAAATTAATATTTAATGCAAATTTAATGCAAAAATAATAAAATAAAATGTGAAAAATTAATTTTAATGATGATTATGCGTGATGAATTTTTTTGGAATTTTTTAGCACATGCAAGTATTTTTAACAATTAATTATGAAATGGTATGAAAATAGAAAATAAAAAGGAAATGAAATGAAGCCAGGGGTGCAAAAAGGAACCCAAACGAGTTCAAATGATCATGGGCTCAGAAACGAGGGGTGCAAACAGCAAAAAGGCCCAAGCGCTTTCAAACATTCAGAAACAACGAACGGCATAGATTGAGTCAAACAAAAAAAAGTCTCCAGATCCACAGGCTCATGCTCTCAGTCAAATAAAGCAAAGTCAACAATCCAATGGTCCACATTCAAATTCACTAATTAAATGAAATCAAACGGCCATGACTTAATCAGATCCACTAAACCCTAATTAACTTAATTAACAACACATAACCAAGATCCAACGCACGTGAATTAAACTGGAAAATTAATCACGATCCAACGCATGAGATTCAAACTGGAAAACCACAAACCCTAATTAAACCCTCACCGGCCGGAGAAGCGCCGGTCATCTTCTCCGGCCACTCTCCGGTCACCAAACTTCAAACCATAACCAAAAACAACAAACCATACATCAAAATGATCAGCAACTCACGTAGATCACAAATATATCACTCAAAATCATTTAGCATGCATATATTTCAAGAATCGAACGAAACAAGTTTGGATCTGAAAATTTCAGATCTAAATTTCAGCCATGATTCACGTTGAAAATCAAAACCAAACACATATATGAGCTCAGCACATCAAGATGAACATTAAACACACAACAAAAATCAATTCTAGATCTATGAATTTGAAGCTCACCTGAGATTTGCAGAAATGGGAATACGTCAAGAAACTCCAAGATAAGCTGCAGATCAACTCTCTCAACCGTCTAATTGCAAAATAAATGCAATTAGACCTTCAAACTAGCCTGAATCCTTGAATCCGAAAGTTGAAGCTCTGAACTCAACTTGATGAATTCCTTGCTTAAACCTCAAAACAGTGGTGGATTTCTCTTCCTTGTGCTTCACTGATCCTAAACCAACCAAGAAAAATGGAGGAACCTTGAAGGATTGGGAGAATCGAAGGAGAGAAACTTGAGAGTAAAACTTTGAAAAGTGATGAAAATGAATAGTAGCTGCTGAGAAATTCGTGTGAGTTAGCTTATATAGTGTGCCAATGCTACTGTTTAGGGTTTTAATCTTCAAGGACTTGAGAGCAATGAGTTTTGGGCTGTTTTGCAAATTTGCAAGTTTGTGCACATGAGGTATTCTAATCGTGCATTCTTCATGAAAAGTGCATGACTGCTTTCCTTTTGATGCCATGAGAACCTTTGGATTGATCTTGGGGCTGGAAAGTAACTGAATTGTGATTTCCAAATGAACTTGCAAAATTGCATAATGATGAATTATGGACATGTAACCCACGGGTTCATTCAATTCTTGGCTCAAAATGATGCTAAATGAGGTACATTGGAGTGTGGTGAGGTGAACTGAACAATTAGAAGCCATATTGGTGAGTTAAAATGCAACTTGCAAATTATGTCAAAATGGTATGCATGGTAGAACACCAAATGCCCTCTAACTTCAAATGCCCATAACTCTTGATCCAAAAATGATATGATCATGATCCACCCCTCTTTGGAAAGAGGAGAAAGAGATCTACAACTTTGGTGTTGGGCAAAAATTCGTTTGAAGCATTTTTGATCATGAAAAGCTTGGTTAAAGTTGGTTGAAAATATGCCAAAAATAGTAACTTGAAATTACAAGTCACTTTCCCAATTTAGCAACTTTTTACCAAAGCTTGATTCTTGCAAATTGTGATCATGAAAGCCTTCCATAGACCAAATAAAGGTCTCTTGACTTGATTACCATGATGAGGACCTCTCAAAACCTTAGTTTGACTTTTCAGTTGACCAGTTTGACTGATTACTTCATCTGTAAGCTACTGAATCATCTGAGGTCTTCCATGGTGAATTTTTGGCTCAAAATCCATCCTTAGACTTGTTTTGACATATGGAGAACCTTGGTGAAAGGTTTGAATCAACTCCTTGAGCTTAGGACCCTTAACCATGAAACCCTAGTTTTGGTCATCAGTGTGAGGACACCAACCCTTGATATAACCACTTGGAGAATCCCTCATTGAAATACCCTTGGGCCACCATATAAGGATGTGAGAAGCTTATGGAGCTCATAAGAAGCTTTTGCCCTTGAGTTGAACCAAATACCTTGATCCCATGCTAAGAACCAAATGCTATGCACAATGCAAATGCAAGAAATGAAAAGAAACATAAGCCAGTTATCTAAAAACAACAAGGCAAATTTTGAGGTGTTACACTAATGTGACCCACTTCTCCACAATTATAGCACTTCACCACATTCCTTCTATAATCAGTAGTAGCATGCCCAAGGCCTCCACAGTTAGAACATTTCACCACAGTCTTCCCACACTCAAATGATTTATGACCCATTTCACCACACTTGTAACACTTAACGGAACCGGAACCTCCTCCTCCAGATCTCTTATCAAAGTTTCCCCTATGCTTGCCCTTATCAGCGGGTGTCACATAAGGTCCACTTCTAGCTTGTTGCTTTCCCTTCCTCTCATTCAAACTTTTGTAATGTGTAGAACGAGCCTGCTATCTTCCTTGAAGATTCTACAACATTCCGTCAAGTCCGTAAACCTTCTTATCCTTTGATATCCCACAGCTTGCTTAATTTCGGGACGCAAACCATTCTCATACTTAATACACTTTGAGAACTCAGCAGTAATTGCAGCATAGTGAGGATGGAATAGAACCAACTCCACAAACTTAGCAGTATAGTCCACCACGGACATACTACCTTGTTTCAGTTCAAGGAACTCCATCTCCTTCTTCCCTTTCACACTTTCAGGGTAATACTTCCTCAAGAACTCGGTACGAAATAAATTCCAAGTTATCTCTTCATCATCCACCTCAAGAATTTGACGCATACCGACCCACCAATCATCGGCTTCCTCCTTCAGCATGTGAGACCCAAGCCTCACCTTATTCTCCTCCGCATAGCCCATGACTCTGAAGATCCTTTCAATCTCTTTCAACCAAAGCTGAGCACCATCGGGATCAAATCTTCCTTTGAAGACCGGTGGTTGATTCTTCCTGAACTCATCATTAGCATTCACGTTATGCGCACCTTGCACCGCCCTAGCCATTTCTTCCAACGCAGCAGCCATCGCATTGTCGTTTCTACCAGCCATATTCTGATCATTCCCAAAAATGACAACAAGGTTAAACAACAGTCCAACCATCACAACAACAAGACAGACACAACTGACTCAACACTGGCTCTGATACCATTTAATGTAACACTCCCTTTCTATACCCCCAAATAATCACATTTACATTTAGGCACATATTAAAAATTTCGTCAGAGTATAATTATAAACATAGTATAGAAAAGGTTTGTCACATTATACATGAAATTAAAACATTCAACACCTGCTCAATAATTGATATGCAACAGTGGGGTAACTTTGCAACAGAGGAACTTAGTCCTTACACCCACATCTCAATATTTAGAATCAAAGCGGAAAAATCTAAACATTGAATAACATCAAACATATATACATACATATATATATCATCAAGTATTATCCACCAACATAATTCATGTTTACATAAACATTCATCAACCAGATACATGTACAAATGTATCACAAAAGAATCATATACATCCTAGCTACCCGGTGCTACATATCAGAGCCGACCGACCAAAAGAATGAAGACACGCTTCACAAAAAGACCACCAGCGTACCTACTCTGCAATGCCTCATAGAGCATCATAAAATAGCAGAAGGGTGAGAAATATTATCATAATAACAATGCACATAATTATATATCTTAGCATAAAAATACACATATTCCACATTCTCACCACAATTCATCACAATTCACTCATATACATTATAATGTATATACATATACAAAACCAAGCATATTCATCATGCATACCTTCACAATTCTTATCATTCCACATAAACATACATATTCATGTTTATTCATCAATGCACAATTTCAAAGATGATAAATGCAAATCATAGAGACCGACTCACGACTCTATGCAAATGCAATGCGGTACTGACTCAATCATCTCAAGTTCACTCAGGAACTTATTGGAACCATCGCTCGTTACCAATGTAACTCCCCGTCGGGCCTACGATGTTCACCCATTGCTCACACCCCACATGGGCACACAATGTTTATGGATCGCTCACACCCCACACGGGCACACGATCCGATCGCTCACACCCCACATGGGCACACGATCCGATTGCTCACACCCCACGTGGGCACACAATCATTTGTAATCATCGCTCACACCTCACATAGGCACACGACGTTACAACGGATTCTCATTAGAATCACACAACACAAGAATGCACATCATTATGCTTCACATGCAAAATGACTCAAGACATTCTTAAAATGCATACATATTCACAATATATTCATGCATTCTTCTCATACTATCACATACAATCTATATACATTCACATCAATGCACTATTGTATGATTCACATCCGAACACACATTCAAAACGGTAAAAGTCGCTAAATAGCAATATTCTCGACTTTCTGACATAATTAAATCGGCTAACAATTTCCAAATCATCATAATAGGAAAATACAGCTCAATAGCTTCACAACGATACCAAGAATGTAAAAATCGGATAAACGGAACAAAAGTTACGGACGAAAACGAAAACACATTTTTGAAAAATCACATTTTTACACTTGTCCTGACCATACACGTATGGCCCTTCTCATACGCGTACGGCCCGGATTCCTCGCCATTCCCATACGCGTATCACCAATGCCCATACGCGTATGGGCAGAACCCATTTCCTTCACAAATTTTACGTTTCAAAGCCCATACGCGTATGCCCAACACCATACGCGTATCACCAGATGGCCGGGAAAACATGCATCCCATACGCGTATTGGTCCTGAAATGCGTCATCCATACGCGTATTGCCCAAGTCAATACGCGTATGGCCTGCCCCAATACGCGTATGGCCAGGCGAAATGCAGAATTTTCCTGCAGAATTCTGTTCTGCGTTTTCCCCCAAACCACACCCTAATTCATCATCTAAACTCATAAAAATATCAATTTGATGTCCAACAACATGTATCATTTATGTATCAACCACAAGGGACACGAAAACCTTATTTCCAACACGATTAAATCGATTTCTACCCTTTTCTACACAAATGGGTTTATACCAAAACTCATAAAAATCAACAACAACAACAATACAATCATACATAATGACATACATTGATAAGATAATAAGATTTCACACCCTTACCCGGATTAATCGATTCCTAGAAGTTGATTTGAAGATTTCCCAATCTTTCCCTCTTTTCCTTCTCTTTTCTCCTCTTCCTCTTTCTTTCTCTCCTTTTTCTCTCTATTTTCTTTTCTATCTCTTTCTCTCCTATTTCCTCTTCTTAACTCTTTTTTTTTCTTTTCTATTTCTTATTTTCTATTCAACTTAAATTAATTCATTTTCTCACACAATTCTATTTCCACTAAATTTCTAAATTATCATTAATTGAGAAATGTCTAAAATACCCTCCATTCTAATTTTCCCGAAAACTCTCGAAAACGGTAAAATAACATAACATGTCAACATAGCATATTAACACACCAATTTCACAAATAAAATAATTTATCACTCAATTTAAATAAAAGACTCAACAAAATGGGAAATAATCGAAATCGGGGCGTTACATCCATCTCCAAAATGCGTCCCTCTCTCTCATCTATTTATTTTTTGCTTCCTATATTTTTCATTCACGTCCCTCTCTCTCATCTATTAATAATTAATATAATTAAATATTAATAAAATTGGATTTTAAAATAGATAATCAAATCTAAAGAAAAATGACCATAGGGATCAAAATTGTAATTAAGATAAAAAAATCAATCATCCGAATCAAGTAATTCACTTATTTATTAGTCTGATTAGTATATTGACCGGGTCACATTGATTTTAATCGGATAAATTGTAACTATGGTCCTATGATCTTATTAGACCGCTATATCCTCCAATTTACGGTCTAATCGATTTAAATTGACTGGAACGATTCAGATTTTAAAACATTGAATCAAATATTTAAAATTCAATAATTTTATAGTCAATAAATAAAACTATCTTTTTAGAATAGATTATCTTAAGTTGCCTTAATTTTTTAATATTATACTATTACTTCCAGAAAAAAGTTTTTATTAAATTATTATTCACTTTACAATATTAATAAAACGTCAATGTTTCGTTCTCTACCATATCTATAATTATTTATTATTCTATTTTTTTTAACTTATCTTTGACAGTAAAATTATTAATTAAAGATAATTTTATAAAATTAATTATAGTTTCTACTTTTCATATAAAATTAAATATATTTTTTACTACCTGTGTCCTATAGTATCAAAATAATTTATCACAAAATCAAACGTAGTACATTCTTGGTAAATAATTCTACCTATTTTTTAGGTTAAAAAATCCAAATTTATTTATTAACCATAAATGTGCTGTGGAAAGTATCAAATAAATTTAATCACAATAGTTGACTATATTACAAACTCATAGTTGTTTCTCAAATGAGATTGAGTTGAAACCATTCACAGAACTAAGTTATAAAAGTAAGGAAATCAGGGATTTACATATCACTGATATTTATTGTTCAAAACAAACAATATCCATGAGAGAAACAATGTTATCATCGTCATCCATTTGCCACATGTTAATGTCACTTCTTCTGTTTGTTTTTCTGCAAAACACCCTTGCAATAAAACAGGCAAGATTTTTCTCAATTTTCCATTATTCATTGCGATGTCTTACCCTTACAAAACCACTTGTAAGATAAGGAATCTCAATCTATATAAACTCTTTTAAAATTCTATCGGAGTGAGACTTGTCATTTTCTTAATATCAAATCTGTTGCTCATTATTATATGCTCAGATAACTTATCTAATTTTCATAGTATGGTCTAACATCTGATTATTCCTTTTTTTTTTTCCATAGTCTTATATTGTATACTTAGGATCACATTCATTCGGTTCATATCCTTCTTCATTTGATATTGAATCTGTCACAAACTCTCACTATAATTTGCTTGGATCTTGCGTTGGAAGGTATGTAATTATTCTACTCACAAATTCAAGAACAATTTAAGTCGTTATTTATGAAATAATTGTAATTATTTTTTTTCTATGCAGTACTGAGAAGGCGAAAGAAGCAATGTTTTATTCTTACAATAGATATATTAATGGCTTTGCTGCAATGCTAGATGAAGATGAAGCAGCCAATGTTGCAAGTATGTAGTTATATGTTAATGGATTTATATAATACAAAATGTTATTTTATTTAAATTTTTTAATTGATGCTATATATTAATATTTTTTGATGAATACAGAACATCCAAATGTTGTATCAATGTTTTTGAATAAAAGATATGAACTACACACAACTCGGTCATGGGAATTTCTTGGATTAGAGAGGGGAGGTGAATACCCTAAAGATTCACTTTGGAAAAAAACACTGGGTGAAGACATTATTATTGGAAATTTGGACACAGGTAAATAATATAATTTAATATTTTATTTTTTTGATATTATTAATTGATTAAATATTTTTATTTTTATTTTTTATTTTTATCATGTTAGGTGTTTGGCCAGAATCCAAGAGTTTTAGTGATGAAGGTTACGGACCAATTCCAAAAAAATGGAAAGGAATTTGTCAAGTTACCAAAGGAAATTCAGAGAAATTTTATTGCAACAGGTCTTATTCTTTCGATAATTTCTCGTATAGTACTTTGTGGTTTTATTGCATTTCATCTAACATATGATTTTTTTTTTTTGAGAAAAATGATTTGAATTTTCTAAAGATGAATATATTTGTAGGAAGCTTATTGGAGCAAGATATTTTAAAAATGGCTTTCTTGCTGAAACCAGTGGAGCGGCAAATGTAACACTTGACAGTGCACGCGACACTCAAGGCCATGGCACACATACTTTATCAACTGCTGGAGGTAACTTTGTTGCTGGAGTTAATGTATTAGGGCATGGAAATGGAACAGCAAGTGGTGGATCTCCAAAAGCAAGAGTTGCAGCCTATAAGGTCTGTTGGGAGGGATGTTATGATGCTGATATTTTGGCTGGTTTTGAAGCTGCCATAAGTGACGGTGTTGATGTACTTTCTGTGTCCTTGGGTGGAGATGCTCCACGTGAGTTTTTTAAAGATGTTATTTCCATAGGTTCCTTCCATGCAATTGCCAACAACATCGTTGTTGTGGCTTCTGGAGGAAATATAGGACCTAAACCCTTTTCTGTAGTCAATGTTGAACCATGGATTCTCACAGTTGCTGCTAGCACAATCGACAGAGACTTCGCAAGTTATGTTATTCTTGGTAACAAAAAAGTTTACAAGGGAGCTAGTCTTTCTGAGTTGAACTTACCACCTAACAAATTATATCCATTGATAAGTGCTGTAGATGCCAAATTTGATAAAGTTTATTCCATCGATGCGTAAGAATTCTTTCTTTTTCTTTTTTCCATTAAGTTAACCTTTTCAAATAACTTTCTTATAGTGAATATGATATGTTCTGATCTATTTAATCTGTGTACGTACGTAGCTCTATTTGCAAAGAAGAAACTCTTGATCCAGAAAAGGTTAAAGGAAAAATATTGGTATGTCTTCGAGGTGAGACTGCTAGAGTTGACAAGGGTGTGCAAGCTTCTCGTGTAGGTGCTATTGGAATGATATTGGTTACCGATGAGGATTCTAAGAATGGAGTTATAGCAGATTTTCATGTGCTTCCTGCTACACATGTTGGCTTTGCAGATGGCAGTGCCATTTATAATTACATTAATCACACCAAGTAATTGTTCTTCTCATCATGCCTTTCATATTACACTTTTGATTATCCACACAGATAGAATTTTACATTTCATACATACATTTTATAGGTCTCCAGTAGCTTATATTACTAAAGTTAAAACACAATTGGGTATAAAGTCAACTCCAACCATGGCTTCATTTTCATCAAGAGGCCCAAATGCCATTGACTATTCAATCCTTAAGGTTTATTGATTGAAACTTGCAACAATTATATCATTCTATTATTATTTAGATTATCTTACAACAAATTCCGAGAGTAATTGTATATATTTTATTTTGTATTTCAGCCTGACATCACTGCACCAGGCGTCAACATAATTGCAGCGTATACTCTAGCTAACTCTCCAACAGAACAACCATCTGATAAGCGGAGAATTCCTTTTGCCGCTATGTCAGGAACTTCAATGTCATGTCCACATGTTGCCGGAATTGTTGGACTAGTTAAATCTGTTCATCCTGATTGGAGTCCAGCTGCTATCAAGTCAGCAATCATGACTACAGGTGATTAAATTATAAAAGTTCATGGAATTAAGTTTCTTATACTGTTAAATGTTTTTAAAATTTACACATTTTGCAGCAACAACGAAAAACAACAACGGAGGACATATATTGGACTCATCGCTACCCAAGCCAACTGATCCTTTTGCAGCTAGCGCATTTGCATATGGTGCAGGGCATGTTCGACCTAATCGTGCAGTGGATCCTGGACTTGTATATGACCTAAATATTACTGATTATTTGAACTATTTATGTGGTCGTAATTACACCAGTGACCAACTTAAAGTGTTCTACGGAAAACCTTACACTTGTCCAAAATCTTTCATTTTAGCAGATTTCAATTATCCAACCATCACGGTTGCTAAGTTTAAAAGTTGGCAGTCTTTGAATGTTACTCGTATCGTTACCAATGTCGGGCCCCCAAGTGAGTACAGAGTGAAGATCAAGGCACCTCCACAATTTGTAGTCACAGTTCAGCCTGAGATATTAAGATTTAAACATAAGGGAGAGAAAAAAGAGTTCAAGGTTACAATCACTATGAAGCCCGGGAGTGAATATCCTCTCTATTATTATACCTTTGGGAAGTTGATTTGGACCGATGGAAAACATCGTGTTAGGACTCCTATTTCAATCAGGTATCCAGACGAGTGATGTTTTAGTTTATGTTTCATGCATTTTGCTTGAGTTGTCACTCTTTTTCTCCCGATTTCAATAAAGGGGCATGTTGTGTTAAGGTTCTTCATAGGCTGTCAAAGTAATATATCAATGTTCTTTTAATGTTATTTTATGATGAGTGGAAATGTGCAATCAAATGAATAAGAGAGAATATTGTTATTATAAACTGCTATAGTTGAAAATGGTTAGGGTCATGGTTTTAAATTGCGGTTGCGGCTGCGGGTGCGGTTGCGGTTACGGGTGTTGCGATGCGTATTGCTGCCGTTGCGGTGTAAATTTTTATAAGGAGGTATTTGAAATACAAAGTTGAAAAACACTTAATTTTAAGTTTTTTCATTACATACTAACTAAATTGAGTTGTAGGATTCTAATATTTTGATTTTAGACAAAAATACTTGAAGAAACATGAGTGAAATTATCTAATATGGTTCTAAATATAGCCGGAGACGTAATTTTCAAATCACACCGCAATTGCGGTCTGATGCGGTTGCGGGTCGCAATTTAAAACCATGGTTAGGGTAATCCGCAATATGTTTGGTAAGTATATAAAAGTGGTCAATGATTGCTTTTGCCATTGATGAAATTCAAATTATCTCTATTGATTTAATAACACAAATTCATTATAACAAATATTTTCTTTTGAAAAAAGCCAGATATATATTTTAAAAATGAAAGATGAGCTCGCGCAAGGTGTGCTTAAAGAAGATTCAAAAAAAATGTTCATTGAGTTTGCAACCAAAAGAAAATGGAGACAATAAAAATAAGGGTTAAATATTATTTTGATCCCTCTAAATATCCTAAACTTCATTTTTAGTCCTTTAAAAGTTTTTCCTCAAAGAATGAATGTAATGATCTAAATATGAAATTATTAAGCCCAAGTTCTATGAGCCAATAAGTAGGAATATACTAGATATTTAGGTAGTGAGTCACTGCCTTTTAGAAGTATCTACAAATAAGTAATTGGTTTATGCAAATATTATAAATATGTGATTGGTGAATGTAATTATCAATCAATGAAATGAATAGAAAAGTTATTTTTAGATTTCTTAGTATCTGATAATGTAATTGTTCTTTATTTCTCTTAATAGCATCTTTTAATGTAATTGTTCTTTCTTTGGTCTAATAATATTATTAAAAAAAAAATGTCTCAGGGTTCATAGGTACCAAATTAGGCTATTGGGCTTTAATTTTTTCTTCTTTCTAGGCTAATAATCTACACCATGAAAAAAAAGTCTTCGATTTTCAGAGATGCATCTTCGGACGCATCAAATATTAGTTAACATTAAAATATTGCAAACATGCATCTCCAAAACATTTTGTAGGTTAAAACGCGACATACCTTCTCCTTCCTCATTTCTCATTTTATTCAAACTCAACTTCGAACTCTCTCAAATTTCTTCTTTACACCAAGTCAAAACTCATTCAACAAAGCTCAGGGGAACATCAATCATCATCTGTAACATCATAAACAACATCAAAAACATCAATTTCTAGTAAGTTTTTTGAGTTTTCTATAAATTTTGTAGTTTTTATGTAAATGATTAGAAATCAATGATTAAAGTTAGAAATGAGTATAAATAACATTAAAGATAGTTAATTTGTGTTTTGGGCCCAACCATAGTGTCTGGTTTGGACCTTGTTGGGAGGCCCAATGTTGTTTTGTCAGGGGCCCCAAATTCTAATTTGGTCTCCATCCATAAGACAGCGAGAAAAAAGAAGTCATTGAAGGAGGTTTATGATAATATACAGATCCCGTACGAACCTTCTTATTTTTCTTCACTTCTTCATTCATCTGTTATTCATAAGAAAAAGTTGGAGCTGAGTGGTAGAAATGAGGGAACTGAAGAGATACCGTCTCAACGTGGTGAGAGTGATTCGCGATATTCCGGTGGATCCATTCTATGTTGTGATTCGATTTCGGACTCTGATGTGGTTAATGGCAATGAGAGGATTAAGAGAAGAAATGAAGATGTTTCTAGCAAAGTCTGGTCAATTCTCAAGTCGATGGGTATTGAGGGAGAAGAAGATGATGAAGTGCTTGAAGGTATTCTGAGGAAAATGGAAAAAAGAGATTCAAGCAGAATGGAAACTGGGAATGAGGCAGCTATTCTAGTCTCATGAATTTAACTACCTATAATGTGAGAGGGTGTAATTCTTCCATCAAAATAAGAAGAATTAAAGAGTTGATTGAGAAGGAGAAGATTGATTTTTGCATGCTCCAGGAAACAAAATGTAAAAAGATGGAGGAAGACTTCGTGAGGAAATTATGGGGTAGGGAAGATTTCGAATGGTCGGCATCCAATTTAAAAGGTATGTCTGGTGGTATGATCTCTGTTTGGAAGAAAAATTATTTTACATTTGCCTTTAGTTTTTCTGGAAATGGATATTTGGGGGTTTATGGAAAGTGTAGGGGTAGGGATTTATATATAGTAAATATATATTCTCCATGCCAAATTGCTGAGAAAAAAGCACTTTGGGGGAAGCTTCTTAGTCTAAAAGCTAGCCTGCCAAGGGGGGAGTGGATTTTGGGAGGGGACTTTAATTCAATCAAAAACAAAGAGGAGAGGAAAGGAAGGGGAAGTTACAAGCTGAATGAGATGGAGGAATTTAGTGTTTTCATAGAAGATATGGATCTATTGGATTTACCTACAGTAGGAAATAGATTCACATGGTTTAAGACTAATGGGTCTTGTAGAAGTAGATTAGATAGATTTCTAATTAGTGAGGAGTTATGCGACGGTTGGAAAATCGTAAATCAGAAGATTGGTATTCGAGACGTATCGGATCACCGTCCTGTTTCTTTGGTTTTGAACGATAGTAATTGGGGCCCGAAACCCTTCAAATCTATAAATGCTTGGCTAGATCACCCTAAATTCTTAGATTTTGTTAAAGAAAGTTGGCATGTTGTGGGCACTTCTGGCAGATATGCAGGGGATATTTTGATTCAAAAACTAAGGCATCTTAGAAAGAGGCTAAGATGGTTGAACATACACGTTTTTGGCATGAATGACTTGAATATAGAAGAGAAGGTGAAGTGTATTAATGTAATAGAGGAGGAAATGGATGAGGCTACAGGAGAGGTGTTAGAGGAAGTATTGAAATCAAGACAAATGGCGATGGATGAGATGTGGAATAAACTACATACAAAGGAAAGCGTCCTTTATCATAAATCAAGACTGAGATGGTTTGAAGAAGGTGACCATAATACCAAGTTTTTCCATTCGGTTATCAAGGGAAGGAGAAGAGCTAACAATATTTCGGCATTAAATATTGGTTTACAAGAAGGGGACAATGTGGATAAGGTGAAAATTTTCATACATGGTTATTTTGAAGAGAAGTTTCAGGAGTGTGAGTCAAATAGATTTGAGATGGATTTAAGTTCATTAAATAAACTAACTGAGGAAGATAACTTGAGGTTAACTGAACCCTTTTCCAAAGAAGAAGTCTTTGAAACGATAAGTCTATGTGATGGTGATCGAAGTCTGGGGCCAGACGGATTCAATCTGAAATTCTTAAAACAAGCTTGGGAGATTGTTGGCCAGGATTTCTTTAATTGTATTGTTGAATTCTATGAGAAAGGTACCCTCTCTAAATCTTTCTGCTCTGCTTTCTTTGTTCTGATTCCCAAGGTGGACAACCCTCAAAAGTTGGAGGAGTTTCGTCCAATAGCTCTCATTGGATGTCTTCATAAAATAGTTTCTAAGATATTGGTTACTAGAATCAAAAGGGTCATTGGTAAACTGGTTGCTCCCTCACAAACAGCCTTCGTACCAGGAAGACAACTCCTTGATGGCGTATTGGTGGCTAACGAAGTTTTGGATTTGTTTAAAAAGAAAAAGAAGCAAGGATATATGTTTAAGGTTGATTTTGCTCAAGCGTACGATTGTATAAATTGGAGTTTTCTGTATAAGGTGTTGGACGCAATGAATTTTTCTCCTAAATGGATAAGTTGGATTAGAGGCTTGAATGTCTTCCTTTGCTATTCAAGAAAGCTGAGCTAGGTGGTTATTTTCATGGTGTTGAGATAGGGGGTGAAACTGTCAATTCTCTACTTCAGTTTGCAGATGATACACTTATTATCTGCGATAATGCTTGGTCGAGTATCTGGGGGATTAAATTGATTCTAAGAGGATTTGAAGCATTGAATGGTTTGAGGATTAATTATAATAAAAGTAGTATTATGGGTTTTGGCATGGAGGAGAATAGAATCAGGGCTGTGGCAACTTTCTTGAACTGCAAAGTGGGAAAATTCCCATTTAAGTTCCTGGGCTTGGCTGTTGGTGGAAGGCATAAATCCAAAGAGTTTTGGAATCCTGTTATATCATCTGTCAAGAGTAGATTGGCTACATGGAGGGGAAAATTGCTTTCAATTGGAGGTCGGGTTACTCTTATAAACTCGGTTTTAACGAATTTGCCAATTCATTATATGGCTTTCTATATAGCACTTATTGGTGTGGTGAAGACTCTTAAGGAAATTCAGAGAAGGTTTCTTTGGGCTGGTGATGGAGATAAGGAAAGCATAGCTTGGGTAAGGTGGTCCTTAATTTGCAAACCAAAATCACTTGGTGGCCTTGGTATTAAGGATATAGGTACATTTAACAGAGCTCTGATGGCTAAATGGCTTTGGAGGATATCTTATGATAATGATGCAATTTGGAGGAATATTATTAAGGTGAGGTATCAGGGAAATTTTAACAGTCTGCTTCTTTCTCAATCTGTGGGAGCTAAACATCTGAGGTCAGCATGGTGGAATGATTTATGTGGTCTATCTAGTTTTACAAACAATGAAAGCATCTGGAACAATTTAGTGTGTAAAGTTGGGAATGGTAGTAAGACTTTGTTCTGGCATTCTAAATGGTTAGGAGGCAATGCCATCAAATATCAGTACCCTGCACTCTTTAGGGTCTCTCAAAATCAAGATGTTATAGTGAAGGATTGTGGCTACTGGGTGGACAATGTATGGTTCTGGGACATTGTGGGTTTGAATATGGTCATGCCTGGTGTGGAGGTGGATTTAATTCAGGAACTACAAGCTCTGTTATGTGATTTCAGCCTAAACTACAGGGAGGAGGATGACATTCTATGGCCAAGAAATGAGGATCATTCCTTTAGTGTAAAGGATTGTTACAACATGTGGATTTATAGAAGAGAGGAGTCCCCTTTGGAGAATGATCTGAGGGAAGCTCTTGGATACTTATGGAGGATCAAAATTCCCTTGAAAATTTTGATTTTTGGATGGAGACTTTTACTGAATTGTTTACCGACACGCAGAAATCTTATGAATAAAGGGATTATAACTTATCCTCACCAGTTGTCTTGTGTGCTGTGTTTCAAGGAGCTGGAAGATTTAAATCATATCTTCCTTAGATGTGAAAAAACGAGGAGCATGTGGCGAGAGTTGGAGTCGTGGTTAGGGGTAAAACTCCCTAGTGGTGACAGCTGCTTAGATATGTTCTTACAATGGACCAAAATGGAAGATATAGGCTCAACAATGTCGTTTTTCTGGTTGATATCTTGCTGGATTATATGGAAGACAAGGAATGAAGTTATATTCAATTATGGTATCGCTAATTCGAAGGCTATGGTGCAGGATATTCAACAGGCTTCTTAGAATTTGAGATGGAGGAAGTAAAAGAAGTTTAGGCTGGGAAGCTTTTTCGAGTGGATTATGCTTCCTTTGGAGGCTTGATGATGTACTTAGACGAGTTATTTAGGAGGTAGCTATTCATAGGGGAGATTCTTGCTGCTTTCAATTTGCTGAGGCAGTATATTCTTTCTGTTTCCTTTTGTCTATGTATATGTTCGGATGTTTTGGTAAATCAATGGCAATACAAGTAGGGGTGGGAATAGGCTGGGCCGAGCTAGGCTTTGCCAAGCCTGATCCTGGCCTGCTAAAAAATTCAAAGCCTAAGCCTGGCCTGTAGCCTATCATAGGCTTATTTTTAGGCCTAAGTCTGGCTTTTTCGAAGGTCTGATTAGCCTACTAGCCTATTTAAAAGCCTACTTCATTTGAACATGTGTAAATAAGAAATTCAATTAATGTTAAATAGACTAACAAGTTAAAAGATCAATGAGATTAAATGTTTGTTTTCATTGTCTCGTTCAAGTTTCTTATTAGCATAAGTTTGGTGATACTATTTGGTGAAGATAAATTTTGACAACAACTTATGACATTGTTTATAATATATTTTTTCAACTTATTTTCATAAGTTCTTCAAGATAACTAAGTTTTATTTTCGTATTTTAATTCAAAGTACAAAATAGAATATAATAATAATAAATTTATTGATTTTTTCTTAAATAGGCCAGCATGATAGGCCTAAAAGGCTTTTCTTATGGCCTGTGGCCTAGCCTCTTTAACTAAATAGGCTTATAAAAAAGCCTAGGCCTTTTCTATTTAAGAAAAAGCCTGGTCTGGCCTGAGCCTATGTAGGCTAGACCGTAGGCCCCTGTTAGTTGGTCTGGCATATTTCCACCCCTAAATACAAGTGAGTTTGATTGTTCAAAAAAAAACATTAAAGATAGTTTAGACATAGTGTATTAGATGTTTGTTGGCTAAAAATGATGATCAAAACAAGTTTTTTTGAGATTACATGGGGTACATTGACACCATTGACACAACCTCTGAGTTGCAGGAAATTCCGAAGATGCATCTCTAGAATTTTTCAACGTTTTTGTTTCCCCTAGATTTCGGAGATGCATTTCCGGAATTTCCTGCAGTATTTTCTTTTTTTTATTTTCTTGCTTTTGTGTAGTTTGTCTGCACTAATGGTCTGCCTTACTTTAACTTACAAGCATAATGGCTGATAGACAGGATAGACTGAGGCATAGGAAGGTTGCTCAGTACGCATACATTCGATGGGAGAAGATTCAGCAGGTTTCGGAGACTCCTGGTCCCTCTGGTCAGGCAGAGCCATCTACTTCTAGAGCTCGTGCTTCTCCTCATGCCACTTCATCTTCATCTTCCCCTGGTCGTTACAGACCGTGTATGATATCTTGCAATGTCTCATTATGGCGACGTAGTTTCTCCATAGAAGTGAGCATCTCTACTATGGAGACTTGGTCACCGCCATTATTATTGGGGGGTTGCCCTTACCATCGTAGGAATATAAGGGTTGATGTCAAATATGGTTATGTGGACCGAGCTATTTTTACCGAGCCCTCCAATGGACGCCAAAGTACACGCTAGGTACAATAATTTGACAACTCTACCGGTGATAAGCCATTTAGAGTTGCAAATATCCTTTTGAGTGTATGTCGTTTCCAATAATGTCTTTTTTTCCCTTTGTGATTAATAGTTTATATATGATCTCGTATAATTAACGTCCATAAAACCAGTTTGTAAGTTATAAAGATCGTTGTCTCCTTGCCTCTAAGGTCAATTAATTGGAATGAAAACATTTGCATCTATGTCTAGAACCGTCCATTTATAGCTATTAATATGACTTAAGTTCTATATCCACTTGATGAAAGGTATTAGTAGGTAACAAGATTAGTTGGCTATGGGTTGGCCTGCTCGACTTAGCCCATATTCGTTTGATATGGCGCGGTCTTGTCCTATGAGATGCCTTAAAATCGGGGTGGGCTCTTCTGAGTCTAGGTTTAGATACGGATCAAAATTTAAAACTTGTCTAGTCACTCAATCATGAGGCTTGTAGGGGCGAGATGTTTTACGAAGAAGACCATATTGTTAATAGTCTCATAAGCATGAGGCATGTATCTGTGATATATTTTTTGAAGAATAATGAATTGTACGTAGTCCCTCAAGCATGAGGCATGTAAAAGAGGGATGTATAATCTCTAAAAAGTGTGAGATGTTTAATCTTCAGTGGGTGAGATGTTTTTACATGAAGTAGTGACCGATTTTGTTATAGTTATTTTCCTGTCTCTTGACCTTCATACTTTCACTAGGGGTATAGCCTTAGCTAGTACTAATTATTACTAAGTGTCTCATGACTCACATGTAAGCCAAGTTACCATTATCCTCTAAACCCATATGTTGCTAGCAAGGTTGTCTGAATCGAGTTTTTACCATGACTCGTTTTTCCTAGGTAAAATCGAAACATAAAATCGTAGAGTTTACCGTGTATATATATATATATATATATATATATATATATAGTGGGGATCAACTTACTCCAAAAGTAAGTTTTTCTAACTTACTTCAAATCATAGTCTTTGAATTGAATCTAATCTAATGGTTAATTAATTAAAAGGACCAATTTAACAAACCAAAGAAACACATTAGCAAAACTAGCAACACTGGAACAAACATAGTAACAAACCAAAGTTGCATACAATCACATAATAACATGATAACATAACATTGCACTGTTTTTTATTTGTGAAGAAGACTCACTTTTTAGATACTTACCAATTAAAGAAAAAAGTCACGAAGAAACAAAAGCATTACAATATACAAAGCAAAAGAAGAAAGCTCACAGATTATTGTTGTTGAAGTTCTGGTCTGACATCGTACAAGTGAAGTGACGTTAGAGTTCAAAAGTTTTTAATTTTCATTGCTCTGGTAAATCAAAAGTCTAATGTCTAGTGAAAAAAGAGGTTATTTAAAGTGAATAAAAATAATAAAGTGGGAGAAGTTTTATTTGGATGGGAATTTTAAATTTTCAAAAAAAAAAAGAAAAATCAAGTCAGAGTAAAATCCAAAGATTTTACAAGATTTTATAAATTTCAGAGAGATTTAAATCGTGTAAAATCGCTCAAGTATGCGATTTTACTTAAAAACTATTTTACCTGCGATTTAACACCAAAATTTGACCTAAAAACGGAAAATCTAAGAGTTTAAGTTTTAAATCGAGATTTTAACAACCTTGGCTGCTAGAATTAAATATGGCTACTTTCATGTTTATCAATTACGTTCTGAAATAGACGATATTCCTTCCTAATATAGAAAAAATGAAATTAAATTGTCATAATGTTTTTTTATTATAGATATTAAATAATATTTAATTAAGAGTAGTATCAGTGTTCTGCAAATATAAGTTAAAACAATTTCTCTGCCAAGTTAAAGAAATCTTTAATCGTCCTTTGCTAAGTATGCAATTTTATTTATATTTGTAGAAAAAGTATTTTCATATATTTCAAAATTGTAATTTAAATTAGAGAATAAACGAGTTTAAGTAGAGATAAATATAAACATAATAGGCTTACTTAATGGGTCTTGTACTAATAAAATAAAATAACTATAAATGTTAATATTTTCAAACGCTTTTTCAAGATGGATATCGACCATTGCAAACTTGCAAGTAAGTTGGTTGAAAATCGTTTTGTTGGTAGACCCTTTGATAACACGCCTGCCAATTATTTCCCAAAAGGTATCTAGGCGGTAGTTATCAATCCATTATCCAATTTTTCTTTGATGAAATGTTGGTCAATCTTAACTTGTTTTGTCCGGACATGTTAAATCAACTTATGTGCAATAGTGATGGTCAATGTATTGCCATAAAACATCTTCATAGGGTTTTCACATTGTATCTTCAAATTTTCTAGCACTTGATTCATCCATAAAAGTTCACAAATTCTTAATGTCATAGCTTTGAGTTATGCTTCAACGCTTGGTCGAGCAACTACATTTTACTTCTTATTCCTCCTAGTAACAAAGTTTCCACACAATAAGGTACAATAGCCTAAAATAGATCTTATATATCAATGAACCTTTATAGTCAGCATCAGTGTAAGCCTTTATAGTTAGACTTCCACCTCTTTTAAAAAAGAGTTATCTTTTTGGAGTGACTTTGAGATATTGTAGAACATGGTCAACCATCTGCAAGTGTCTCACTCTCGGATCATGCATGAATTGTCTCACCACACTGATTGCATATGTCGAATCCGACATAGTGTGTGCCAAATAAGTTAACTTTTCTACTAGCCTCTGATATGGATCCGTGTCAACTTTGACATTTTCCTCTCATAGATCATCTTATGGTTTTATTCAATATGAACACTAGTAGTTTTGCATTCAAGTTTTCCTGTTTTCTGCAAAAGATCAAGCACATCTAAGAGATAAAAATATCTTTTTTTGAATGGGCTACCTCAATTCCCAAGAAGTACTTCAGCTCTCTAAGATCCTTCATTTCAAATTCTACTGATGATTTATTTTTAAGTAGTTGTCTCTCACTCAAATCATTTCTTATAACAATAATATTGTCAACATAAACAAGAAGTATAATTCGTTTTCCTCCTTGTATATGTTTAAAAAATAAAGTGTGATCTCCTTGTCTTTGCTTATAGCTCAATCACAATATTTCCTTTGTAAATCTTTCAAATCATATTTGAGGGGATTGTTTTAATCCATATATGGATTTCTTCAATCCACACACCTTGTTGGCTTCATTTGTGGTACTAAAACTGAATGGAATCTTCATATACACTTTCTCTTTTAAGTTTAAATGCAATAACACATTTTAACATCAAATTGATTTAATTCATCTTAGTTACTGGCGTAGTCTTCTCATAATCAATGTCATATGTCTGAGTATAATCTTTTGCCAATATGATCAAGGGTGTCGTCTAATTTGTGTTTTACAATATGGATCCATCTGCGTCCAACTCCAACTCGCTTCATACATTTTGGCCTTTCAATAATTTTCCTACTACCATTTTTCTTAAGAGATTTCATTTTCTCCTTCCAATTTTTATATTTAAGTATTTCTTCAACAAATGGTAGAATTTGTATAGAATCAACAGTTGCAATAAAACTTTGATACTGTCGGGATAGTATTGTGAATGAACAATATTTTCATAATGAAAAGTGTTATTGAATTTCAAACCATATGCGATGAAGACGAAAACAAAATAAACTGCGGTGATGACGACTAGGATTTATGTGGAAGCAAGACCACTAAAATTGGGAACTTGTGATATCATGTAAAAAAATACTTTCCATATATTTCAAAGTTGTAGTATACAACGGAGAGTAAACAAATAGAAATCTAATGGATTTACACTGTCAACCAATGACAACCATGTATCCCGTCAAATCAGCCTGTAAATTTTAAATTATTTATATAATTTGGCATTTTAAAATATTTTGATTGGATGTAAGTGTAATACTTTTTTACACTGATAGTGTACTATCATTAAACCATTTATTTAAGAAAAAATGGATGGTGCACTGACAGTTTAAATTATTTTTACACTGTCAACCAATGACAACCATGTATCCCGCCAAATCAGCATGTAAATTTTAAATTATTTATATGATTTGGCATTTTAAAATATTTTGATTGGATGTAAGTGTAATACTTTTTTACACTGACAGTGTACTACCATTAAACCCTTTATTTAAGAGAAAAGGGATGGTGCACTGACAATGTAAATTATTTTTACACTGTCAACCAATGACAACCTTATATCCCGCCAAATCAGACTGTAAATTTTAAATTATTTATATAATTTGACATTTTAAAATATTTTGATTGGATGTATGTGTAATACTTTTTTACACTGACAGTGCACTACCATTAAACTCTTTATTTAAGAGAAAATGGATGGTGCACTGATAGTGTAAATTATTTTTACACTGTCAACCAATGACAACCATGTATCCAGCCAAATCAGCCTATAAATTTTAAATTATTTATATGATTTGGCATTTTAAAATATTTTGATTGGATGTATGTGTAATACTTTTTTACACTGACAGTGTACTACCATTAAATCATTTATTTAAGATAAAAGGGATGATGCACTGACAGAGTAAATTATTTTTACACTGTCAACCAATGACAATCATGTATCCCGCCAAATCAGCCTGTAAATTTTAAATTATTCATATGATTTGGCATTTTAAAATATTTTGATTGGATGTATGTGTAATATTTTTTTACACTGACAGTGTACTACCATTAAACCCTTTATTTAAGAGAAAAAAGATGGTGCACTGACAGTGTAAATTATTTTTACACTGTCAACCAATGACAACCATGTATCCCGCCAAATCAGCCTGTAAATTTTAAATTATTTATATGATTTGGCATTTTAAAATATTTTGATTGGATGTATGTGTAATATTTTTTTACAGTGACAGTATACTACCATTAAACCCTTTATGTAAAGGAGACATGAGTTGCTTCATACGGTTTATCACGACGTCATGTATTTGGAATGCAAGGAACAACATTATCTTCGGTGATGAATTTTGCGATGTCGATCAAATCTTTCATCGCATCCTTTCTTTCTCTTGAAACTGGTTGGATTTTGGACGCTGTACATGTAGTTTTTACGATTGGGTGAAATCCCCACTTGACTTTATGTAATGTTGTATTGGGGGCTTTGTCCCTCTTTCTTTCCTTGTTCCCTTTTGTATTGGGTTGGAGAATCCCTTTTTTCTCCATTTAATACAAAGTTGCTTATAAAAAAAAAAAAGGATGGTGCACTGGCAGTGTAAATTATTTTTACACTGTCAACCAATGACAACCATGTATCCCGCCAAATCAGCCTGTAAATTTTAAATTATTTATATGATTTGGCATTTTAAAATATTTTGATTGGATGTATGTGTAATACTTTTTTACACTGGTCGTGTACTACCATTAAACCCTTTATTTAAGAGAAAAGGGATGGTGCACTGACAGTATAAATTATTTTTACACTGTCAACCAATGACAACCATGTATCCCGCCAAATCAGCCTATAAATTTTAAATTATTTATATAATTTGGCATTTTAAAATATTTTGATTGGATGTATGTGTAATACTTTTTTACACTGACAGTGTACTACCATTAAACCTTTTATTTAAGAGAAAATGGATGGTGCACTGACAGTGTAAATTATTTTTACACTGTCAACCAATGACAATCATGTATCCCGTCAAATAAGCCTGTAAATTTTAAATTATTGATATGATTTGGCATTTTAAAATATTTTAATTAAATGTATGTGTAATACTTTTTTACACTGACAATGTATTACTATTAAACTCTTTATTTAATATGTATACTAATAATAAAAGGAAAATATGTGTAAATATTAACATTTTCAATAATACTATTAAATATAAAGCATAAGTGTACTTTTTTATCCATTTAAATTAATATCATTGAGATGATTCATCTATCAAAATATTATTGTAATTTTTTTTTCTTGTTTGTTAATGTAGTAACTACAGCCATCAGCCTTACAATATTATCCTTTGTTATTAGTTTTGTTGATTTAAATGATAAAATAAATTTTATTTACAAAAATATTCTTATTAATAATATATATTAGAATAGTTAAGTGAATCTAAAATGCATTAATATTTTTAAATAACAAATAATTGAAAAGAAAAAACTATTGCAAATGTGATAAGTTAAGAAGGCAAGACGAACAAGATATTAAGCATGTGTTTTGTATGACGTTTCACCAGTCAAAAGCACTTGGTAATATTATTTTACTTTTGCACACAAAAGCTACAATTAGTAGCTTCTCAAAAATCAAATCCACTTCAAATTCAAATTCAACCTTCAACCAAACAGATACTAAAACTATCTAAAACCTTAGTGTTAAATTTTAAAAAGTGACTAAATTGTTCATTTATAGTTTTCTATTTAGAACTGTAGCTAAAAGAATTTTGACATCTTAGAAAGCGGATATGAATTCCTAATTCTCCACTTGTGAGCATTTAATGATGAGTAAGACTAAATTAGGTCTGTCTAGGACTGGACAATCGGTCGAGTTCGTTCGATTTCGGTCTCATTTTTATAGCGAGTCAGGCGTCATATAGTAATAAAAATAAATAAAACTATATATTAATTAAGTTCGGTCGGTTTCGAATTTCGTCGGATCCAAAATAAATATCCGAGTTCGACCGAAGCAACTCTATACTATTCAAATTAAACAACCAAATCAACCCGACACCCGACCCGATTCATTTGTACAAAAAAAACAACGGGTCGGTCAGTTTCAATCGGTCCATCCCTAGATCTGTCAACCAGATAGAGATAGAGAATGTGTTGGAAGGGATTATGTGGAGGATGTTTTTTCACTCTAAGTGTCGAAAAATTTATCCCTCCATCCCTGTTTTTTTCGGAAGAAAACTCCCAATTTCAAAACTCCAAACAAATAATCCCAACGGTATTCATGATAACATATGCAAATTGACATCCTAGGCTACACTCTATATAAGAAAATTAAAGGCAGATTAATCAGTAAACTAAACTTAAGAAGCAAGGAGCCAATATTATTGTAAGAAGGTTGTAAGTATTTAATGTATGAGTAAGACTACACTTGGGATGTCAATCGGCTAGGGAATATGACCTTGCTGTCGGGAAATTTTTCCCTCCTGTTTTCGCGGGAGTACATTTCTCCGATTTCAGAACTCCAAACAAATAATTTCATCGGAATCCCCATTAACGGATGTAAATTTACATCCTAGACTACACACTATATAAGAAAATTGAAGGCAGATTAATCAGTAAACTAAATTTAAGAAGCAAGGAGCCAATATTATTGTAAAGAAGGTTGTACACAATTGAGGATTCATACATAGATACATAAATATACTTATAACCCAAAAAAAAATTACAATTTGAGTAAACCAAATTGAAAGGAAGCACGAAGAATGCTCATACAGCAAGTTTGATATCACTCACATCAAGTTGAGCAGCAATTTCCTCAAGTTTCTTCTTAACACTCATATCAATAAGCTTAGAACCAGTATTCCCATACCTGACAGTAAAACCAGCCACCAAACTTGGATCAAGAAGGGTTTTAGTCCTCACTTTCTTAGCCCCAGTAAGCTTCTGAACCTGTTTTGCAATCTGAGCCAAATGCTGCGACTCCAACTTCACAACCGAAGTCACAACCACAAGCTCTGTATCAGTTATAGTATTGTAAACAAGTTCAAACTCCTTAAAAATGTCGATGACTTCGTCGATCCTCTGTGCGTCGATCAAGATGTTAAGGAAGTTGAGTGTGTGTGGTTGGAAGCCTGAGGCAGTGGCAAACTCTGTTATAAGTTGGCGTTTGGCGGACTCTTCGACTATTGGGCTGGAGAAATAGTCGAACACCTTGGGGTCAGAAAAAAGCTGTTCGATTTTCTCGACGTCGGCGATTGTTGCGTCGAGGGTGTTGTTTGATTTTGCTACGTCGGCAAAAGCAGCTGCGTAGCTGGCGGCGGCTGGGGATGCCATTTTGGCTCCGAGGGCTCCTCCGCCGGTGGAGCGGCGGGTTTTGGCGAGGGAGAGTTTGAGTTTTGGGGAGGTGAAGGTGGAAAAGGAGAAGTTGCGGATGGGTTTTCGAGTGAGGATGTTTGTGGTTTTGGGGATGTGTTTGGAGTGGAGTGAAGCGGTGGTGTGTTGTAGAGACGCCATTGTTGGCGTGGGTAGAGGTGGAAGAAGAGGAAGAAGAAGGGTGAGATAAGAAAGTAGTGTTGTTTGTGAAATGAAACGAGGGTGTTTTGTTTGTGTTGTGATTGGTGGAAAGAAGAAGGGTGAGGTACCGATAGGATTGAGTTGAGAGGAGCACGATCGCCTCTTATCTGACGGATAAGATAATGGCAATCCAATGTGTGGATGTATTTGGAAGAGGAGGATTTGGTTTTCTATTGTGTTTGAAATTTCCGAAAAAAGAAAATAATTCTTTTCAATTTTGACAAGATTCTAATGTCTCTTATATACAAATATAAATCAAATATAAAATAAAATAAAATATACTACTATATAGGAGTGTACATAAATCGATTTGGGCTGAGCTTGACCAAACTCAATATTCAATTCATATAGAACATTGTGGTTTGGGTGAGGTAAAATAACCACCTGATATACTAATGGGTTGGTTTAGACAAACCCACTAATTTTCGGGTTGGTTTGGGTTGAGTAGTGGGTTGCCCAAATATTTTTTCTATTTTATTAATATTAAATGACTAAATGATAATTTGTCATATTTTTTACATAAAAATTACTTAACATTTTTATCTTTTTAAAATAAATTTGATAACTTATTTTTACTATCTTTTAACATCCTAAAATAATAAATGATATCACCAACAAATAAAAATTAGGCAAAATATCATTTTTGGTCCCTTAAGTATACCCCCCGGTTCACTTTGGTCTCTTAATGTTTTGGTGCCATTTTAGTCCTTTAATTATCTAAACATATCCATGTTAGTCCTTCCGTTAATGGAACGTTAGTCAAAGTTCAAAAAAAGACTCCAGCTGGTAGTTTGTATGCTGAGGTGGGTAAGTGAAATCCAGATGGCATTGGTTCTGCTTACGTGTACTACCAAATGTAATGTAAGAGAAATAAAATATTCTGAAGTCATTCATTCTTGTCAAACCACAAAAAGTCATACTGGAGAAGAAGAAGCGATTGCGAAGACGAAGAAGAACCAGCTGCGAAGACGAAGAACAAGGGTAGACTGGAGACGAAGCAACTTTGAAGAAGAAGGATTTCAGGTAAGTATTCTCTCCATAATGTTTTTAGGGTTTGTTTCGATTTATGGTTTAGATAGATTTAGGTTAAAACTAGATTTACTTAAGTTAAAACAATGTTATTGAACTGTGTTAGGTCATAATGGAAGAATTTTTTGAGCTTAAAATTCACCACAGTGGTGAATTCGTTGAACCTGAACTTAGTGTGTATATAGGAGGAACTGTAGTTGAATTAAAAGTGGATGTTGATAGGTGGAGTTTTTTCGAGTTAGTAGGTGTTTTGAAGGACTTAGGTTATAGGGACTTTGAAAAGATGTATTACAAGGATTCACAATTTGGGATGATAGCCCTAGTTGATGACAAAGGTGCTTTAGATATTGCAGACCTTTACATGGTGCACTGTGTAACACCCCCAATCTATACCCCCAAATAATAAAGCAATAACAAATAATCAGAGTATAATTAAAATTTTACGGCATAGACGGAGGCATCACATCAATTGAAACAAAATGCAACCACCTGCTCATATAGATATGCAACAATTCAGGTAGCACATAACAAAGGAACTCAGTTCCTAACACCCACAATTCAGTTATAGAATAAAAGCGGAAAATCTGCAACTGAATCTCATATATATACATCATACAAAGTGTATCTGTCATATACAAAGTCACACAAGTACAATCCAAAACATGTGTATACATAATACAAATAATCACACTCGATCACCCGACTACCCGGTGTCACATATTAGAGCCGACCAACAAAAGAATGAAGACCTAAGCTTCACAAAAAGACCTCCAGCAATCTAATCTGCAATGCCTCATAGAGCATTATAAAACAGCAGAAGGGGTGAGAAACACAATCATAATATAATTGCATACAATTATAAATTAACACAAAAGTACACATTTCTCGTATTTATTACTAACACAATTATATTCTCACCAACACAAATATGTATATAACTCATCAATTCCATTCACAATTCCACAAAAATCAATCCATTCATGATTCAATGCAAATGCACAGAGACTGACACAACGACTCTATGCAATGCAATGCGGTACCGACATCAACATCTCAACACCAGTTCACTCAGGAACTATTGGAACCATCGCTCGTTACATAATGTAACTCCCCGTCGGGCATACGATGTTCCCCGTCGCTTTCGGTCCTCTTGGTATAAGTCGCACGACGTTTATGGATCGCTTTCAGTCCTCTTTGTATAAGGCTCACGATCCGATCGCTTTCGGTCCTCTTTGTATAAGGCTCACGATCGTCTATAATCATCGCTTTCAGTCCTCTTTGTATAAGGCTCACGATGTTATAGCGGATTCCCTCTGGAATCGATTCGTCGCTTACACCCCACAAGGGCACACGACATCACAAGCATGCACATCATGATGCTTAGCATACAATGACTCATCACATTCAAATGCACATACACATACGCAATCGCCTCATTCAACAATAATCATGCTTTGCACTCAAGCCCAAAATAATGCATTTATTTGCCATATGGCCACAAAACTTCATCACAACGTTTAATCGCATGCATTCACTTCCTATAACAGCACATTGCATGATAACACATCAATTACACACAATGCAAACGGCAAAAGTCGATAAAACGACACTATTCCAAATTCCCGACATAATTAAATCGGCCAACAATCTCAAAATCATTATCATAAGAAAGAACAGCTCAATAGCTTTCCAACAATACCAAGAATACTCCAAACGGATAATCGGAACACAAGTTACGACCTCGGACACAAAATTGGAACCCAAAATACACACCTCCTGGTCATACGCGTATTGCCCTGAGCCATACGCGTATTGCCCAGCTGGCTCGCCCATTCCATACGCGTATTGCCCAAGGTCATACGCGTATGGGCAGAGACCCATTTTTCCCAAAATTCCCATTAAAAATCCAATACGCGTAGTGCCTTGCTTCATACGTGTATTGCCCTCAACCTTACGCGTACCATTACGCAAATGGGCAGATGGCCGAGAAAATGAAGCTCCATACGCGTATTGCCCACATTTCTTCAATGTCATACGCGTATTACCTTGACCAATACGCGTATTGCCTTGAGTGATATGCGTATGGGTAGTGGAAAAACCAGAATTTTCTGCAGAATTTTTTCTGCGTTTTCAACCCAAAATCAATCCAATTTTCACCTATACACCAGAAAAATTACCAATACAATGCCTAACAACATGTCTCTAACATGTATCAACAATA